>CAUYRH010020530.1:0-12254 GCA_963574655.1 Perodicticus potto | reverse complement strand
TTTTTGCCTTCCATTTCTCTTCCTCTTTGGAAGTTTGGGAGCGTTCGAAAGCTTTGTCTTCCATGTCAGAAATCCTTTCTTCTGCTTGCTCCATTCTGTTACTGAGGGATTCTACTGTATTTCTCAGATCTTTGAGGGCTGCAACTTCTTGCCTCAATGTATCAAGAGGCAAGAAGGCCTCCTGTCCAAAAGGAGCCTTTGGTCATTTTGTCTTTGAATTTGTTGAATTCTTGAGACATCTTTTGGGTCATCTTTTGGATTGCTGCTTGAAATTCTAATTCCATCTTTTCCTCCATCTGGTCATCTTATTTGCTATCCAGACTCTGAATTTGATTTCTGACATCTCAGCCATTTGCTTATGCAAGGCGTCTTGTGCTGTATCTATGTTGTTGTTCTTTGGGGGAGTTGATCTACTCTGGTTATTTATATTGCCAGCCAGAGTTTTTCTGTTGATTCCGCCTCATGATTATTTTTCACTGTTGCCTATGATCATCCTCAGAGTTGGGGAGGTGTCTCTCCCAGATCAGACCCCAGCAGGATCACTCTGTTGTTGCTGGATCTTTGTAGGGAGTGACTCTGTGTAGCTCCTCTGAGACTGCCCCACCCAGGGAGTTCTGGCTGTGAGAGCAGCTCCTGAGTGTGGCACGCTGGGATCAAGCAACAGGGTGTGGGATGGTGCACGTGGTTCTGGGAGTGCCCAGCACCCAGTGGCCTTTGCAAAGGGAGCCCGCTGCCTCCATCAGTCTCTGGCTGGGAGGAGGGCTCCGGAGTGAGGGCATGGGTCAGGCCTCCTCCTAAGTCCCTGGCCAGATGGGCACAGCCAGTGCGGAAGCAGAGAGGGTAGGGGAGGAAGGAGGAAGTGGGTTGTGCGGCTCCCAGAGTTCCTGGCCCTGGCAGGCAGGTGGAGGCCTAGCAGGTTCTCGGCGGAGTCCCTGGATGGTATGGGTGGCAAGCAGAGGACAGATGCGGGGGTTCTGGTGGAGTCCCTGCCCACGGCAGGTGGCGAGCCGAGGCCCAGAGGAATCTCTGACTGCTGCAAGTAGAAGGCCGAGTCCCAGCGGGCACGGATCAGAGCCACGCAGGGGTCCCGGCAGTGTCCCTGCCCAATGCAGGCGGTGGGCCAAGGGCCAGCTGGGCACCAATTGGGGCCACCTGGGAGTCCCGGCAGAGCTCCTGGCCACAGCTTGTGGCGGGCCAAGGCCCTGTGGGGGTGCCAATCGGGGCACGCAAGGGTCCCTGCGGAGTTCCTGGCTGCCATGGGCAGCAGACCAGGCTCGGTGGGGCACGAATTGGAGCTGGACGGAGGTCCCAGCAGAGTCCCTGGCAGTGGTGGGCGGTGGGCCGAGGTCCGGCGGGGCACAGATCAGAGCCATGCTGGAGTCCCGGCACAGTTCTTGGCCAGAGATGGCGGCAGGCCAAGGCCTGGCAGAGCACCAATCAGGGCTGCTCCGGGGTCCCTGTGGAGTTACTGGCCACTGTGGGCAGTGGGCCTGGGGCATGGATCGGAGCCGGGTGGGGGTCCCGCTAGAGTCCCTGGCTGCTGCAGGCAACTGACCGAGGCCTGTTGGGGTATGGATTGGCGCTGCGCGGGGTCCCGGCGGAGTCCCTGGCCTCAGCAGATGGTGGGCTCAGATGGGGCAGAGTCCCTGGCCTGGGGGCTGCTGGGGCCTTGGCAGGGCCCCTAGTCTCTTACCTGGTGGGCTGCCTGGTCCAGCAGATAGGGAGGGTTGGCGCTACTCAAGTCCTCCTCCCTCAGTTTCAGCAGAGGTCAGGCTTCTGGTGCGTCAGGTAAGGGGGGAAGGGTGTCCTGGAAGTTTAGAATGGCTGAAAATTTTAGTTTAGTTTTTCTGCCTGAAGCTTGGTTTCTTAGAGTCGCAGCTTGCCTCAGCAGAGGTGACCTGCTGTTATCATTTCTCTCTCTTGGCTGGGCTCCCAGTCTTCAGCTCAATAGGGCAGTTTCTGGAGTAACCTTTTGGACAGGAGCCTCTGTCGGAAGCTGCTTCCAGTTTGCCATCTTGCCCCTCCCTCACCAAATAGTAATTTTAAACTCTACTTCGTGAGTACAGTAGGTCCCCTCTTTATCTGAGAGGTTTGTTCTGACTCTCCCAGTGGCTTCCTGAACTGCAGCTAGTAGTGTACCCAGTTGTCATCAGTTGGAACACATTTCTGTTAATGTCTTCTGCCCCAAAATGTAATGTCATCTCCATCTTAGTTAGGCACGTATTGTGGCCATAACTTTTGCAATTTGAAGTACAATAGCAAAACTGACAGGAATTGTGTTTTCTCTCTTCACAAACAAGAGACTCATTCTTCCTGCAGATCTTAGCAACCTCAGCATGTGATTATTTTTTCTTTCCTTATTAAGATGACAACTTTCACCTTTTCACTTAAAGGAGACACTTATGTCTTCTCTTTGGCATATCCAAATTGCATACATCACCACTCTTGTGCTTTGCAGCCATTTTTAAGTAATAAACAGGCTCCTGGAATACAAACACTGCAATACTGGGACAACAGAGCTGATCAAGACAGCTACTAAGGAACTTATCCTTGGGCAGTGAGAACAATGTGGATATGCTGGACAAAGGGAGGATTCATGTCTCAGGTAGGACAGGGCAGGATGGCACACAATTCACAACTCATGAATTGTCATTTGTGGAATTTTCCACTTAATATTTTCTTACCATGTTTGACTGTGGATAATGGAAACCACGCAAAGCGAAACCATGGATGAGGGGGACTATTCTGTGTCCTTCTTGGATGTCTTACTGCATGTCAGAATCCTTTCAGAAGATAATTACACAGGGATCACCTTCTGCCTGCCTCCACTACCCTCATTCCTTCCCCTTGGTATGGTAGGACTTTTTATATTGTGATCTAGAGTTTACAGAGCACTGTTGTGCAGCCACTCAATGTTGCAAAATCCTACTGCTGTACAAGGCATAGTGTCCCACCACCTCAGAGGCTGATTATCTCTTCCCTTTCTTTTCTTTAAACTTGCTGGGGGGATCAGAGCATGAAGGCAGATGGTGATGAAGGATAATAGCATAGTAGTATAGCAAGGGTTGTATGCAGTCTTCCCGTGGGTAACATTTGCTTGATCATAGGTATGTTTGGACAAGTGGAGAAAGGGAACAAGTGGGGCGGAAGCTGTGAGTTGGAGTAATGAACTGGGTTTTGAGGGAGGCCTGCAATTTGGACTCCATCAAGGCTCACCAGATCCTGAACACAGACTCCTCTCTAGAGTCACTCTGATCAGGATTAGTGGACCACTGGGCAAGGCTGAGCCCACAGATAAAGATCAGTACCTTGACCTGAGAGGGCCAGGAAGCCAGTGCAGTGCAATTCACTTTATCTCCAAACCTGGGTTGTTCTTAATCTGACCCTCTGTGTGAGTCTCTACATGAAGATAGATTATTCTTCTATCTCTTTATCAAGAAGGAAATCAAATGAACTGATTTCAGTTTTTCCATATTAAGAAGACAGTGTTTAGTACCAATTGAACAGTGGCTTGATATCAAACATTCTGTGTCTATTATTTTAGGGACAATCACAAGGTACTTGCAGATGGTGGCTTGCTGTTCTTGAGTATGCTTTCTCCCTTTCTTTGTTGGCAAGATAAGTCCTGGTTCCAGTTGGGCCCACAGCATCAATCCCAGCTAAACACTACATCTTCCAGCTTGTCTTATGGATTGATGTGGCCATCTGACTGAGGACCAGCTAATGGGATGTGAACAGAAAAGGTGTAAACAACTTGTGATTCATGCCTTTAAAAGGGAAGGACTGTGCCCTCTCCTGCCCCTTCTCCTTCGCTGAGAACAAACAGCTTAGCTGCCAGATGAAGGCTGAGTGTTAAAAGATGCTAAACAGGAGGGGATGAGCCTGGTCCTAGAATGTGGAGCTGCCCTGTCATATCTAGACTGATTATGTTCACACTGCATCAAGAGAGAGAAATAAACTCCCGTTTCTTTTAAGCTATAATGACTTTTGACTTGTTATAATAGCCTGTTTTCTAACTGTTACTGATATCCATTTGTATACCGTTTGTGCAAATGAGCATCTGAACCTGAAAAGACAAATGACTTGCCTGAAATTGTTTCTGGAGCTATCCCCTCAATCTGCTTAACTATGACACGTTGTTTTAGAATTCCTCTGTAATATGGAAATGCCAGTGAAATCATACAGCCCTTTCCCAACACGAAAGGAATGCCCAGCTCTGAACAAAGTGTGCCTCCTGGAACATCTGCCTGGCGGTTTTCTTGTGTATGAGCTCACGTCAGGGGTGGGCAGAGTGCGTTCTTATTAACCTCTGTCCTGGGATTCCAGCCACATCAGAGTCTGAGTTCATTCTGAGATTAAGGTAACATATATGGTAGGTTCATAAATCATAAACATCATTTTTTACTTAGTATCAATATTACTAGTATTTAAGGGCTTATCTTTGGAATTTCATATATTTAAAACAAAGTTGTTCAGCACTAAAACAAAGAATATGTTCCAAGGTATTTTGTTTGTTCATTTAAAACCTTTAAGTATTGCATGTCAGTGAGATTTGAGTTATAAGAGGTTTCACGGCATCTCTGCTTTATTTCTTCTCGAAGGTACTGAGGGGCTACTTGTCAGATGCCAGAAAAGAGATGTGGCAGCCACCTTTCCCCTCAGCTATCCCTGACAAGCTTTCCTCCATTTTCATAATCACTTCATGGTGATCAAGCACTCCTAATATCATTTGGAAATTTCTGGGCTTGATTTAAAAACTACTCAAGGCAAGACAGCTCACTTATATCTGTGAGCTGTCATCTCCAAAACAATTTCCAAGTTAGTCAGAATAATAAGGGCAGATGGAGAAGCAGAAAGAGAAATTTCATTCTCTTCCATGTATGTATAATGTTAACATCCTTCCAGAGTTATGTATTCATTGTCAAATACATGGGACAATGTGGGAGGCCGAAGCTGCCTAGAAAGTGGCCTGGGAGAGAGGCTTCTGGTGATGGGGTGGTTGAAAGATCTTAAAGAATAGGAAAGCCTAACATGTAATCATAGGGGGTTTGGTTGCTGCACTGTAAATCCCAACAGTTGCCCCAATTCTCCTGCTTAGCTCTCTAAGCTAGGAAGCTTAGTCACCAGGTTTAGGCAGCCTAGGATTTGCTTTCATCCCATGCACTTTGATAGCCTTGTGTTTGAGACAGGCTCAAGTGCAAGTCCACACAGGAAGAAGGGGAAAGTTCCATCTGGAGTAACAGCATTCAGAATGAAAGCAAGCATAGAAAGGAGAGGGTATCTATAAATGGAGCGATTAGGCCTTAGCCAGACTAGTCAGGAAAATGATAAACAACCTGGCCACATGTCAGAGATTAACAGAGCGTTGTTAAATGGCTTACCACATAAGGAATGAGAATTCAAAACAATTTCATTTAAATCTTGAAAGGGCAAGTTGACCTTAGCTGACATTTGACTTATGAAAAGAAGATATTTCCAAAAGCTACTCAAGGATTAAGTGTACAACCTTGGACAGCACTGAACTTTCCACCGCTGGCAGTATGTGGGCAAAGATGGCACAGATCGACCCCAGGCATGACAACGATAGGTTCAGGGTTTAGGTGGGGCCAGACATATAACTCAACCCTGGGCATCAGATTTTAAGTATAGGATAGTGAGTTGTAAGTCTCCTAAATGAATATATATCCAAGCAAACAGGACTCAGAAAAACTCAGAGTGAAGGAGTGAATAAGAAATCTACCCAAGTAGGTGAAAACTTAAGCTGAACTATCAATATCTAGGACAAGGACAAAGCTTCCTTGCTGCTTAGACAAGTTCTGGTTCAATCTGAGCTTTCCCATATGCTTCCTGCTGCTAGGAACTAGTCCCCAGGTCAGGTAGCCTAGGATGCACTTTCAGGATAGCTGGGCAAATGTACCTGTCTGCATACAGATTAAAACTTCACCACCCACTGAAGAGCAATCTAATCCACTAAAGATTTTCTGGACTTTTGAGATTTGTGTCTGGGCCTAGCCACCCCTTGTCCCTGTTCATTAGTAAAGTCCACGGGCTGGAGGAGCCTGAAGGGAATGAAATCCTACCAGCTTTAAGGGAGAAGGAAACAAAGGTAAATAAAAAAGGGGGAGAAGCAGCAATCTTGGCAGAAAATTGGTAACCACGAGTTCTCCTCTCTCCATAGTCTGGCCAGAAAGAGACAACTAAATGCTGCTTCAGCGTGTTGAAAGGACAGAGTACACACCAATTGCTAAGAAACTAATATTTCTAAATACTAAATTAAGAAAAAGTTTCTTGGATTTTTTTCCCAGAATGTGCTCAGAACAGTATATGCAAGTTAAAGGAAAAAACCTAAATAGATATGATACCCTGCCAATGCACAAATTTTATACGTTAGCCAGGGATGAAGATAGCTTGGACACATGAAATTCATAGATACACCATAAATTTACAAAAAGCAGACTCTTTCGGTTTGAATTTCAACTCAGAAGGTATTTCTGCTCCCACCCAGAGTGGGGCAACAGTGAGAATAGTCAAAAGTCACAAAGGAGGAAGAGGCACAAAGGACCTAAATCAACCACAAACCAGATCAACTCTAGAAAACTGACTGTTAGACCTCAAACTGTTTCTCATATTTGAATTAAGAATAAAATTTCCCATATGCAACCAGTCTAGGAAGACATTCTGGGTGACACTCTCACCCTGTCCCATGCGGTAGCATCCTCCACTGAGAAGACTGAACATACCTTATGGGATGGGAGAGTCAGGGGTCAGACCCACCTAGACTAGATTTGAAAGAGCATAGAGTCCAGTTCTTGCCCCAGAGCATCCTCCCTTTGTGGAAACTAGAAGTACATTTACAGCCCCACCTACTAATTCCAGATGACTGAATCATTTTTAAGCTACCCCTTGGCTTTAGAAATGTGTTTGTTCCATGCATCTGTTTTTGAATAAGCGTAAAAGCTGACCACCCATCGTTTTATTTAACAACCATTTTTGAGTCCATTATCCAGACCAATGTGCTAGGTCCTGAAGATACAAAGACAGGGGCACTCTCAAGGCCCTTGAATAGCTTACAGTCTAGTGAATAAGATATTCATGCAAACAAGATTAAAACATGAAGGAATACTCACTAAAGTGCAGGTGCAGTTTAAAGTGCACGTGCCTAGGTTGCCTAGGTCAGCACTGGAGTGTTAGGGAAGGCCTTGCGGCAAAGGAAGAGCCTGAGCTAAGCAGCTGAGGGTTGAGAGGGAGTTTATCAGATGAGCAAGGGTGAGTGGGATTTCAGACACAGAGAACAGAACATTGCAAAAGTACCAAAGAGGGAAAGAATATGATAGTGGTTTATGGAAAGCAAGAGGCAGCAGGGTCAAGGTTGTCGTATGCTGCAAGCTCTAGTTATGCAAGAGTTTTCCTGGAAAAAAGAGCAAATGTATGATGGTGAGATTCAAGTGCATCCCTGTATTTGAAATTCAACAAATCTAAAGGTAGCAATTCAGAGTAAAAAGAAATAAAAAAAATTGACTAGTTTCTTTGTGATATCCTAACACAAGTGCTGAGGGACTTACAAGGTATCATCTCCAGAATTGTCAGGGTGCTTCGTGGGCCTGCCACCTGCTGTGGTATGGGCACCTGTGCTCAGAAGCCCCTGAACTTGAATAAGCACTCTCCTGTTGGCTATCTTGAAATTCTCTAGTAGATTCTGAATGAAGGGCCCTGGCTTTTCATATTGTACTGTGTCCTGAAAATTATGTAGCTGATCTTGGCAATAGAACATTGTTTCAGAGAATTTGAAATAGTTCAGTACTGTACTTGAAGTGGAAAGAAGGAGAGGTGGTGGATGAGATTGAACAGGTAGGCAGGGGCATACTCAGTGTATGAACAAGCTTGCAAGTCTTTCTAAGAAGTTAAAATGTACCTGCAAGAGAGGGATAGTATTGAAGAATCTGAAAAGAAGTAGCATGAAGAGATTTGATGTTTAGATCACTCTGATGTAATGGAGGTGATAGGGTGATGAAGGCTTTTTCATTGTTTGAGTTTCATTCATTGGGTATAAAGTTTTGAGCAACATTAATATGCAAGGGCCTTTTAAGAGGAATAACTGCTATAATTAACTTACATCTGGGGGTAAATTAAGATAGCTTGATCTGTCTTTGAGAACTGGACATAGGAAACAAGGAACAGAAAAATGGGGAAGAGGGCTTTTTATATGGCAAGGAATTACAGCCTGACCCACGTGGAGAGATTTTTTTCCCCGAATAATTGCCTTTTAACATCCTTCCTGCCCATCCTCTTATTTCAGTGGTTCTCAAAGCACGGTCCCCAGGAAATCAGCATCCCATCACCTGGAACTTGTTAGAAATGCATTCTCTACTCCGCTCTAATAGCACTTAATCAGAAACTCTGGGGCTGGGGCCCAGCAATCTGCTGTTACAAGCTCTCTGGGTGACCCTCCAGCAGCCATGAACTGTGGCCCCATTGTAAATTATCTATGCCCCCTGCAACTCAGATAGAAAAAAGGTGGAAATGCCCAATACAAAGAATAATCAATAATGGCATTAATATCAAGAAAAAGTTCACTCTTGTTCTAAACATACTTTTACCTAGAGCACAGGCGGTTGCAAAATTTTCATAGGTGATAATGCCAGTTCCAGAATGACTTTAAAAGGGAATATATTATTGCTCAGGTTATGAATCATAGCTTCTGTAGTTAAACAGTGGTATTTAGCAAAACAAAATAAAGATGACTCTTTCCTTCTAAAGCAAGCATAGTCGTTATATGGGAAGAATGTTTTATTTGTACCATCATATTCCAAAGGATTATTTCTTCTGATAACGCTGGAATTTTTCATTTCTTTGTGCCTAACATTGCACCAATGATATTATGGCTGTGATAATACCTGTCCAAAAATCACAGTCGTTTACATAATCTATAATATTTCTGAAATGCATTCTGATTTGCTGCTGAAACCTGCATTTCTCAGATTCTTGTCGTTGTCTCCTGTGAGTAATCCAAGAGACGTGGAAGGATACAAGAGTAAACGGTTTTGTGATGATCCAGACTTCTCCAATGGAATTTTAAACAGTGTGATAATTTGATCTTGTTAAAAAGTGATATAAAATAAATGCTTTTTAGCAAACAATTGTCCCATAAATATTATATTTCTGTCTCATATTCTCACAGTGGGTTGTTTTCTGAGCCCTCCAGTGTAATTCTTTTAAATTAGAGCACAATGTTCTTCTTTATTTCATCCAAGGTTTGAAATACATGAACCTGTCTCTACTTACTTGAACAATGGTCTCTATTATGGTGTCTTTTTCTTTAAATCCAAATATTATACTCAGCATTTGAAGAATTTGCTATCCCAAACACAGGCAATTAAATTGTCTATAAGTTATTCAGAGCCTCAAAAAATGAAAGGAAATGGGAGTTTGTACTTTGAAATGAGTTCAAAAATGTGCACCATTTGTCAATACTAGTCTCTGTCAAATTGTCCTTGTTATCTTCTGGTCCTGCTGCTAACAGATGAAATAATCTGACACAGACTTCTCTGACTTCTTTTCCTAAGAGAAGCCTGGCCTTTCTCAACACAACAACTGAGAATCAAATCCATAACCTTGAAGATGGGAGAACGAACAGCATGCTTTCTGGCGCCACGATAAACTAGACACAACTCAAAAACATCCCCCAGGATAAACAAGAGCAAACACGGGCATTTGTATTGTTTTCCATCAACATTCAGGACTAACTGAGAGCCGATATCCAGGGACTACCCAACAAGAGAACGCTGAGTCTGGAACTTTGGAAAACCTGTAGACACTGGCCGAGGACAGGCTAAGACACAAGTTGCCGTCACTGACTTGGCCTGACTTTGGCATCATGAGTCTGGGTTGAGACCAGAACAAAAGTGGTAACCATCCTTTCATTTTCAATTAATGTACATCCCAACCTCCTTTCTGCTGGTCCTGATAATCAAGGGACCTGATCCACTCTGTGGTTCTGTTCCCCTTCTCTAAAACCTTGATGGAACAAAGAAGAAAACAAGTGTTCATAATCCAATTTACAGGAAGGGATGAAAGAATGGTGGTCTCACTCCTTAATCATTTCCGGGATATGTGAATAAATACCTCTTTAATTAGTAGATTCCGGGGCAATCTGAAGACATTGTTTGGGACCAAGGGCCTCTTTATTAAGGCAGAGAAGCTGGGCTCACAGACTGTCTCTTCTACCCCAATCACACCCCCTCCTCCACCCATAAGCCATCATGGCCTGCAGTATAGTGTGTTCACTGATGCTCCTGTCTCCTTCTTCCATCAGATTCCCATCTGATGTCTGAAGACCACACTGTTCTGTCCAAATGTCATCCTTCCATTGAAGAGTTTGATGGCAGAAAAGGGATACTGCCTACTGAACAGGCCTATAGTCCTGCAGAGCCTCTAAATCACACATATGAAACATTCACTCCCCATGTGCTTATTCCTCACCCTGAAGGACCTCTGTACCTAGATGGCCAAGTAAGAAGTTTGGAGATAACTTGAGTCCTCAGAAAGGGGTTAAGATGTCATGGGGTCATGAGGGGTTTTGTGGAGTACAAAGAGTAGGAGGAGGAGAGCGTACAAAGAGCGTACAAAGGCAGAAGATAGGGGCTGAGATGCAGGCTTTGTGTGGGCAGGGTCAAGTGTAAGGCTCCGAAGCTCAGCTGAGAGTGGAGGGTAGAAAATGAGTGAAGGGGGGAGGAAACAAAGGAAACTGTCTCGTTTGTGTCAGCAACCGGTGAATGAAGGGTGGAGGGACAGACAATCCAGGCTTCCTCCCTGGGCAAGACGCTCCTCCAGAGCCTCCAGACTTGAGAAACTTCCCCACTTCCTTTTCCCTCAGCTTCCAGTGACAATGTTTCCATGTGGCAACACCCTAATACGTGGGATTATTTCAGGGACGTGGCAAGGGTGCCCCAGACAGACACGAGTCAGGAGGCGTCATGACCCCATCCCATGAAACACATTCCCACAAGTGACCAAAGAAGGAATTTTAGTTAATTCATATTTTTACTCAAGTCTCTCAGGCAGTAGTCTAAGATGGGATTGGGGTAGGGAAAGTGTATTTTTATGCCATAAAAACAGCAAAACATTGTACAAATTAATTCTCCCCTCTCTTCACCACTTTTCCTATCCACCATTCTCTCTGACTTCTATAACTTTCCCCTGTTTTCAACAACCACCCTCAATTCCTGTTCTCTTTCCAATATAGATATTCTAGCTTCTCGGGCTCCTCCAGGTCACCACCAGCTATTTACTGCTGCCAGACTTCATAATAAGCTCTAAGTGAACGTGTGAGGAGATTTTAATTTATTTTCTGTCTTCCCCCACCAGAGTGCACACTCCCTGAGATTGAGACTTCTCTCTCTTCTGCCCAGACCAAAACCTGGCTCACAGGGAGTACTAAGTGACTGTTGAATAAATGAATGAATGTACTATACTAATATCACACATCCCAATACCCCAAGACCTAATTACATTGGTTTTGCCCACCCTTATCAGCCCTGTACTGGGAATTATGCTGCATGTTAAAAGGCAATATTGAATACTGAGAAATATTGAATACTGAGAAAAATCCGTGGTTGTTTCTGTATCCATTGAATGACTTGTTATGGGCCCTTTAGAGAAGGCCCAAAATCTTTGCAAATTCAGTCTCTCCATCTGTTGTTGGGAAAAATAACACACCTATGAGATCATCTAAGACCTAACTTTGAGAATTTTGAGTTTTTCATAGTAAAGATCAAGTGACATTATCATTGTTGTCTCACCACTTTTGCTATTAATAGAGATAATTTAAGAGCAATGACTTGAATCCTCAAAACCAATATTCAATCTTAAAACTTTTTCCTCTTGCATCTTTAATTCGGGCATAACCCCACCCTCGCAGCCCACCGACCACTCCCTCAGCGTCCTCAGGTTTTCGCCGACAAATGTAATGCAGCTAACCTTAGAAACAGGGTTGACTGAACATGCAAAAAGGTGCGACTATCCATGACCTCAAGGTGCCAAATACGCTCAACAGAAGAACCTTGAAGGCTATGTGGGATTTGCCAATCTCCCAAATCAAGTATACAGAAAATCAGTGAAGAGGGGGTTTGAATTCACACTTATGGTAGTTGGTGAATCTGGATTGGGAAAGTCGACATTAATCAACTCATTATTCCTCACAGATTTGTATTCTCCAGAGTATCCTGGTCCTTCCCATAGAATTAAAAAGACTGTAC
>CAUYRH010020528.1:0-61475 GCA_963574655.1 Perodicticus potto | reverse complement strand
CTTTTGCCTTCCTCAGGGTGTCCAGAAGCCTCACGCTGTCTCCCTGTGTCCCCAAGGGGAAGTTCCTGGGTAGATCCCACCTGCCAGAGATGCCTGAAGTCCTCTCTCCCCAGTCTCACCATGCCCAGCCACAAGGAAGCTGTTACTTGGCTGCCATTTTGCTCCGCCTCTCCTCCTTTCCTTTCTTTTCTTTACTTTTCTTTCTGAAGAGTGCGTGTGGGAATAACTAAGGGAAGCAACATATCTTGATGACCTTGCATTACTAGTAATGATGATTTTATAAGCTTGAAACCAATATTCAATTATTAGTTGTAAGTAGATTATAAATTAAATTAGGAATAGGATTGCAGAGAATGGACAAAGGGAAAACAGTAATAGGAGATACTGATTCAGGAAGCAATTTCCTGGCTTTGAGCACAAAGCACAAGACTCTATCACTTTAGGATTCTGAAAGCTGGTTTGTTGAATATCCCCCCACCGCTGCCACACGGCCTTGTGGGCGTTCTCTGCCAGGGTGGGGATGTTGACTCCAGGAGAGTGTTTTTGGGGGAAGTTAAGAATGTGGAAGTTTAAACTTTATTGAACATAGCAAAGATTGCTCTGGACCAGATAATGAATTGAAATGTCTCTTTTCTTCTGTCATCGTAGTTTGGCCAGAGGAGTCTATCAGTCTGGACACAAGGCTTTCAGAGCATTAAAAAATCACGCCTGTGATTTGTGATGGTGGGTCAGCTAGGGTTTTTTCCTGACATCAGCTCCTAACTGTTTACCTATTCAGGCTCTGTTTATGTTAAGATCATAAATACCTTAAAACAATAAAAAGTAGCAAGTAAATCCATACAAATAACACAGTTAGTTGAAGATCCACTGCTCTTAAAACCTTCTTTGTCTTTGTCTATTATTCACTATAACTTTCCTAATAATTATCCGTCAGTCTTTCTGCCCTACCAAGCCACTGGGAAGGAGACCCATAGCATGGCGGGGCAGGTTGCCCAATACCTTTCTTATTTTAAAATACACACACATACATGACATAGGAGAGTTCAAATACAATCTTTCCCAGTACTCTGAAAATTCTCATTTAATGTTTAAGGATTTCTTAGAGTCATAACTTTCAGAACACTCCTCACAATAAAGACATTAGCATATGATAAAAAATCTGAGTTGACTTGCCAAAGTGTTATTCCAAATAAAGGGCAAAACCAGCAGGGTATGGAACTCATGGAAACCTGACTTTGAAAGTTATATTAAAATATTCCCTGATAAACTTCAATACCACAGAGAAATTATAATGAAACAATTTAGATAAAGAACAGAGAGCCAGGCATGGCTCATGCCTATAGTCCCAATACTTTGGGAAGCCTTGAGGCAGGAGAATCACTTGAGGGTAACCAATCAGGACTTCCCTGTGTGACAAAGTGAGTCCCTGTCTCTGCAAACATTAAAAAAGGAAAACTAAAAAAAAGGCCAGATGCGGCAGCTGACATCTTTAATCCCACACTCTGGGAGGCCAAGCCAGGTGGATTTCTTGAGCTCAGGAGTTGGAGACAAACTTGAGCAAAAGGGACACCCCATCACCAAAAGTGGCCAGGTGCTGTGGTGGGTGCCTATAGACACAGCTGCCTGGGAGGCTGAGGCAAGAGGATCGCTTGAGCCCAAGAACTTGAGGCTGCTGTGAGCTAAGATGCCACAGCACACTACCAAGGGTGACTGAGTGAGAGTCTATCTGAAAAACAAGCAAACATACAAACAAACAAACAAAATAAAAACCCCAGCTGAGTGTGACAGTGGCAGCCTGTAGTGCTAGCTCTTAGGGAGGCAGAGGTGGAAGAAAGTTGAGACCAGGTCTTCCAGAGTTTGAGGCTGCAGTGCACTATCTGATTACACCACTGCACTCAAGCCTGGGCAACAGAGACTGGGCAACCCTGCCTCAAAAGAAATAAATAAATAAAATAGTTTTCACATGTCATGAGTTGCTCTGAAACAAAAAGTAATAAAAAGGGAAAAGAATAAAGTTCTCCCTCTCTCCTACCATCTCATGGAGTTTCTTGTAGGATGCTACTCTACATTTACACTTGATCTGTGTTATGCTGTGTTAGATACAACTTTTAAAATACGTAACATTTGTCAAAATTGTCCCATAATCAAATTCCCTAGGAGAGTGCTTCCTTAGTCTTTTGTGACTTCTTTTGAACTCATTGTAAGTCATGAGAGAAGAAATGGCAGAGTGAAATATCCCTGTGGGGCTGAGTTAAAATGTCAAGACACATTCATCAACAAAGATAGGCAAAAAACGAGAATAGGGATAACAAGATGATAAACATCTCCATTTTTCTGAAAAGCATTGTTTCTAATAACTTCAAAGTACTAAACCTTCCCTATATTAAATATTATATTAGAGAGAATGGCAAGTCCTTTAAAATTGATCACTCATCACATTATGAAAAATGAAATGCTGTAGTATGCATCATAAAGCTGGGCATTCCACTATTAAATGCAGCATGCTTATTCTAAAGAAAAAAGAAGAAAAAGGAAATATTAGGCAGTGCAAAATGACAAGAAAAGGCATGGCATTATTAAAAATATTCAAGAATCTATCAATCTCCTCAAGTCTGAGATAATGGAATTTTATAGTAAATCTCCATCCATATCTAGTATACTTAATTCAGGTCTTAAATTTAAACCCTGGATTTATGCCTACGGAACTGACAAGTCTCATTGCTATTCAACACCACTTTCATCTTGGCTACAAAACCATGGTGATGTTAAATACAAGATGCAAAACTCACATTCAGGAAAATTTATTTTCTATATTGAGCAAGGTTGACTTGGGATAAGTGAAAAATGTGAAATCACTTACTTTTCCTTTTTGTTTAGAATTAAATGTGCAAAAGCGATCACAGGCACATGTTTGATTGGTAAAAACATGATGTGCTATTTCTTTTCTAGGGCCTGCAAGTGGCTGACACAGCCCAGGACTATCCATCAGAGATTACCTGAAAGTTAAACGAGCCTGCCCTTTTGTCCTCCCAGAGAATAGAAGTTCATTCTTTATTCTGAAGTACTACATTAGAATGAGCAGATTAGCATATTAATATTGTCCGAATATATTTTAAGCTGATAATTCAGAAAAACCTTTCACATTTATTATTCAAATATATTTGAATACACAAAAATCATTAGAAACTTAAAGTTTGAAATATATGTTAGTATTTCAAGCAGCCTACATTTTGAACATGTATACGTTACTTGTTGATGCAAGGAACATGTGTATAGTATCCTTGTTGATGCTCCTAATTATGTTTTAAAACACAATACATGAAAAAATGGGTGGGACTCGTTTTATCAGTGTAAAACGATAAAGGCAGGCATCAAATTATAATACTAAAATGCTATAACCCAAGGGTAAGCATGTATTGCTGAAATTCTAAGCCTATTACACTATGTATACTTTCTTAAGACTTTATTAAAATAAAATGAACCTGTGAAAACAGCTAACTCATTGTATACGAATTTGTTTTTCTTCACTTACGACAGTGCACACACACACGTGGAGTATCCCGTAGACAAAGTGCTTGGGACTAGAAGTCTTTGGATTTGGGAGTTTTTGCATATAAAAGTAAAACAATTGGGGGGCTATTTTTAATAATTTAGCACATGATAAAAGTCTTGACTGAGTTCTGACTGTGCCATCGAATTTTCCACTCAAAAAGTTATATTAGTGCTCAAAAAGTTTGAATTTCAGAACATTTCAGATTTTAAATTTTGGGCAGGTTAGGGATGCTCAACTGTATTTGTATTAGCAATCTCAGAATGATAAATCAACAGTGGATTTTATCTAATTAGTTTCATTTGAAATTACCAATTTAGCTTAATTAAGAAAAGATATCTCCTTTATTTGGAACTCTTATGTGACTGAAAATTAGTTATTATAAATTACTTAATTGAAGAAATACAATGACCCAAAAAGTCTTAAAGTACAAACTATTTTTTCTAGACTTAAATTGTTTTAAATTTAAAAATGTTTGGAGAATACTCAGAGATCTAAAAATAGACTTGCCATTTGACCCTATAATTCCTTTACTTGGTATATACCCAGAGGACCAAAAATCACATTACAACAAAGATAACTGTACCAGATTGTTTATTGCAGCCCAATTCATAATTGCTAAGTCATGGAAGAAGCCCAAGTGCCCATCGATCCATGAATGGATTAATAAACTGTGGTACATGTATACCATGGAATATTATGCAACCTTAAAGAAAGATGGAGACTTTACCTCCTTCATATTTACATGGATGGAGCTGGAACACATTCTCCTTAGCAAAGTATCTCAAGAATGGAAGAAAAAGTATCCAATGTATAGAGCCCAAATATGAAGCAAATTTATATCTTTCATGTAAATGTTACAACCCAGTTATTGTATAGGGAAAAGGGGAGAGGGAGGGAAGAGGAGGGAGAGGGTTGGGGGAGAGAAGATAAAGGGTGAGATCACACTTGAGTTGCATCTTTGAAGGGTCAGGAGAAAAATACTAAATGCAGAACACAAATGTTTTCACACAGTAAATGAGAAAATCTCACAAATGTTGAGAATGTATATGAAGCCCACACACTGTACTCCATGATTGAACTAATGTACACAGCTATGATTCAACAAAAAAAAAATAAAAGGGAAGAAAATGAATTACCAATTTTATTTATTTATTTTTTGAATTACCAATTTTAGATAAATAGATAAGCTGTTGGTTTCTGTAAGTATAGTTGTCAGGAGTTCAGGAGTTCAGCTGGGCTAGAAGGGACAAAGATGAGCTGTCAGGTATCAAAGTAGCCATTTAAGGCAATAAACGACAGATTAAAGATTGAAGCCTTTAGTTACTTACTATGATTGTATAAAACCTAAAATCTGAAGAAACTCTGACTCCCGTGTTCCATTTTTCCCCATGTGAGGATGCACAGGTCTGGGTCAGGAGGAGCAAAGCAGACTGAATGGCTGTCTCACTGTTGGGATAACCAAACACAAGGCTCTATCAGGCTTTGGATTGGAGTGGGGGTAGGCTGGAAACAGGGGAAGTTTGGAGGGAGAAGGAGCTAAGAATGAAAGAGTACAGGATACTGGATCAGTCTGGACAAGTGTTTTTAAGGTTTCTCCCTTCTCCTCCAACAAGGAGACTTGTAAGGACCTTCGCCCAGGGTCTCAGATAAAGAGAGCTAAGAATGAAGGTGCCTGGGCCCAAGTACAAATATATGAAAGAGGATGACCAGCCAGGGGGCCCTGCGTCCTTGACTATAACTCCCCTCTGAGAACAGTCTGGTGTTGAGATAGCAGTTTTCCCTGGAAAGGCCTATTTGCAGTTCAGACACAACTGACCAGCATTAACCATAGCATTACTTCATCATAAGACTGCCAGAGCAGACTCTCTGGCATAAGATACCTAGTACAGTTGGCCCTGGTGGCTCATGCCTATGATCCTAGCACCCTGGAAGCCAAGGCAAGTGCATTCCTGGAGCTCAGGAGTTGGAGAACAACCTGAGCAAGAGTAAGACCCCATCTCTACTAAAAATAGAAAAAAATTAACTGGATGTTGGGGGTGAGGGGTGCCTGTAGTCCCAGGTACTCTGGGGACTGTGGAGGGAGGATCCCTTGAACCCAGGAGTTTGAGGTTGCTGTGAACTGCGCTGACGCCATGAAACTGTAGCCTGGGCAACAGAGTGAGACTCTGTCTCAAAAAAAAGAGAAAAATTTATAAATAAGACCAAAGACAATGAATGACCAGCAAGGGGTAAGTCACACACCCCTAACCTTAAAGAAAAAACTATGTTCTAGCTGGCAGGTTTCTATTTTTGTTTTATCTTGTTTTCTCTGAAGCTGAACAAGCACCGGTCTTGTGATAAACAAGCAACAGTGCAGGTCATCCACCCAGATGCCCACCCCCACTGCCCTGTTCCACAAGCCAAAACTACAGCTGTGTTTTAGACAAGAGACTGATTGCAGTAAGTTTATGCTGATCAGACAATACTGACAGTGAACTGGTTCTGGCCGCCTTACAGAGGCTGCACACTCGAGTGCCTTCATGCTTCACCTTTTGACTTAGAGGACAGAGCTGTAATATATTTACATGTTAAGTCTCCACCTCAAAGTGAACATGGATGGTACGTAACATGCATGTTTTTTCTATAAACATGCTTTAGGATCCCTTATGAATATTCACATCTCCTCCTGTAACCCGTTGAATATGTATACTTAGTCAACTTTTGTAAGTGTAAATCCCTGCTTTGCCATCTCCCCCCTCAAAAGATGGCCACCTTGTGGGCTGCAACCATTAATAAGAAGCAGAGTCACCTTCCTAAGTTTATAAATTGTGTGATTTTTCAGCTGGCATAAACCAAAATATCTGTTCATTTAATACAACTACTTGGCTAGCAAAATAGGCCATTTTTACAATTTAAGTGTAAAGCATCATTGTATCGGTCAATCCATGGATAGAGGACACAGGAGAAAAGTGCCCATCTAGTTGACGGACTGATTTATTTATTCTCCAAATAGGAGGTTATCTTCTTATATAGAAACTCTCCCCTAGGATCCATTTACACCATTTTCACTTTTCAAAACTTAGCTACCCTAGTCATTAAGAAAGAGACTTGGTATGATTTATTGGAAATACAAATTTATTAATAACAGAAATAAATGAAATCATGAAATCTCAAAAGTAGCATAGAAAAAAAGAACAAGAGTGAAGAACTTGAAGAGTCATGAGATGACATCAATGATGTTTCTGGAACACATCTAGAGAGGTCTGTGAAATTATTGCATGATACCTGGTAACTAGAATCACATTTCAAAGTCCAAAAGCCACTAAATATGGAATTTGGTGAAAGAAATGAGCAGCTAGATTCAGACCAGTGAAAGAAGCATAAAAGGAAGTGAAGAAGGATGGACAAAGGATGGAAGTGAAGAAGGATGGTAGGTAGAAAGGAATGAAGGTGGAGTGAAACACAAGTGGCAAGACGGGGCAGATAGGAAGAAGAAAATGTTATCCAGCACATTAGGAAAGGAGATAACTTATATCAAGACAGGCCATCCAGGCGGCAGGACTTTAAATGCTGCCTTTTTAATTATAATTATTTTTTTTTTTTTAGAGACGGAGTCTCACTTTATCCCCCTTGGTAGAGTGCTATGGCATCACAGCTCACAGCAACCTCCAACTCCCGGGCTTAGGTAATTCTTTTGCCTCAGCCTCCCGAGTAGCTGGGACCACAGGCTCCCACCACATGCCCAGCTATTTTTTTTTTGTTGCAGTTTGGCTGGGGCTGGGTTTGAACCCACCACCCTCAGGACACGGGGCTGGCACCCTACTTACTGAGCCACAGGAGCCCCCCTATATGCTGCCTTCTAAGATACATCTTTCCCAAGAGATGTACCTAACTTTCCTATCCAAGCCATTTCCAGAATTTTACCCCCCAAAAAATTTACTTAAAAACATAAATTTCATAAGTAAATATAGATCAAATTCCAAATGCCACCTATAACTGAGCCCAAAAAATTAGAAAAATACTAACTCAGTAGAGAGCTCTCATTAATTAGCAGCAAAATATAGTACAGCCAATTAATTTAGAGAAAGTGTTCATTAAAAAGGCTAAATATAGCCTGGAAATGTCATGCAAGGTAGCACAGACATTAGCAATTTTTCCTTTATGCTTTTCTATGGCCCTTGTACAAAGGTTTCTATAGCTAATGGTTTAAAATTCATACAAACAATCGTAAACAAAAATCTAATGTTTATTTCTCTCGTTTTAAATACCAGAAACTGTAAAAGTGTACTTTTCTCTGCCCACAGAAACTGGGAAAAGCCAATTTGCAGCAATTCATGATGCAAGAGGAACTTGAGGTCATAATTGCTATAGACAATTTTCTTTGGTGATGGATGATCATACTTATTATCTATTTCAATCACAGCTTATTCTTTTGCTGTGTTTAACTGCGTTACTCCCCACGGTTTTGCAAAGACGATGCAAAACTAAGTAATTCAATTAATCTCAATTCATGACCAGTTATTTCTCTCTAAACTAATTTATTGTTTGCATTACTGACTATTTTACTTTTGACTGCTAAGAAATGTTAGATTAAATGGATCCCACATAAGAATAGAGATCTGGGGTGGTGCCTGTAGCTCAAGGAGCAGGGTGCTGGCCCCATATACCAGATAATGTACATGATGCAACAGCACATTTCAAAACTATTAAGAAATGACTATAATTGTGTTACTTAGTTCATTGTAAACATTTCACATAGTATATCGATGCAGTACCCCGAACCCTATAAATGCATCAATGTACAAAGTTATGATTTAATTAAAAAAAAAAAACCTGACCCCAGCCAAAAACTGCAAAAAAAAAAAAAAAAAAATACTAACTAAAAAAATACTAGAAATCTAATGAATAATGAATGTGGAGCCAACATCTGTGAAACCACAGCAAGTTGATTTCTTAGCTTGATTTCCCAGGCTTGGGAACATTTATAAATAAAGACACTTTTTACCCATCAGTTAACTGACTCAGTTCACATAACCTGTTTGTGAAGTTAAAAGACTCTCATTCTCAGCTATTTAAAATTTTTGCTGCCTATATTTGTGACCCACATCCCTTTTTCCTTATTCTTTTGCTCTCTTCATTGTGATCAAACAGCTCTTCATGATTGTATGCAGCTTTTTGCCTTCTTTAAAAAGAAAACTTAATCTGGAAATGAGAATAGTGAATCAGAAAGTAGAGCTTATTAATTTTATATTTCAATGATGTCACTAATACGATATGTACATAGAAAATCATCCTGTATGTTTCTATTCACTTATTTATTTATAGTAAAATGTTTATATCGATGTCTTACAAATATTTTGGGAAAAGAGTTTGCTTCCCTTTTTGTATCAGAGATTCTTTCCTCTGCCCCTAGAAAAATGTTAGTCTAACTGGTTTTTAAAGCAAGAGGAAAAATAAAAAATTCCTTAAAGCCAGGTAATTGAAGGGAATGGATGTCAATTTAGACAGCAGGTAAGATGAGCCACGTGATTCAGGTCATTTTGGAGATAGAGCATCTCTATCTCTCAAATTCCTTGTTTTAACATCAGAGGTGCTTTTTATTCTAACATTTTGTATAAACATTTCTTTTTTCCAACAAGAGCATCAAAAAGTATAGAGGGACATCTTACACACTTCCATAGAGTTAATACCTAGGAGAACACTTTGCCCTGTGGTTGATTAAAAGGAATTGTTGGTTTAAATAAAGGGAGGGAGCAGGTTCTAAGGATAATTTCAATGTTCCCTGAGCACAATGACTTTGGCTAATCTGAGTGATGCTCCCTCCCTCCCTGCCTTCCTTCTTTCCTTCCTTCCCTTCTTCCTTTCAACTTTCTGTTTTATTGCTAGTGTTGTTTGCCCATCAGTATCTCTACTATGTCCCTAGATTTGGTTTAAAAGACACGGTAAATGAAAGAGTAAGCAAAATTGTACTGCATAATTAAGAGGAGAAATTTTAATTTTCAAGAATGGCCCAAGAAGAAGGTGATATTAGGACTCAGCCTAACAAAGACAACTCCCTGCAATATGGTGAGATGAGAGAGCTGTCTTAAGGGATGTAATAAGTGATAAATTCCTTGAAGTAAATAAAATCGCTAAAAACAGCAAGTAATAATTGATTTTAAAATTGCTCTCTGTCTGTCTTTTATCACCAAAACCTTAATAAACGTCTGATACACATGACAACCTTGGGATTCAATGTGAAAAATAAGAATGTGTTGGGATACAATTATCCATGAATGCAAAGGCAACCTTTTGTTCTAGATCAAATTTTTAAATACGTTTGTATGGCACAGCCTTAGTAGATAAAAATGAAGTGTTTTTCTACAGCAGATGGCAGGTTTCTCTGCTGTCTGTATAACAGGGATAATGTTGCCATGTGAGGCAAATTTTGTGCATGTTTTTTTAAAGCCTATTAGAAAAAACTAGAGTTTCCTAAACTGAGGGTTCCTCTTCTTAACTCTATCCCATTTGTCATGTGATCCTGCTGGGAATCAAAGAATAGGAAATTTACACAAGCAATGAAGATTCTCTAGACACAGATAGTGATAACTATGTTATTTGTCTCTGACTGCAGGAGTCTCATGTTGTCTGCCAACATCCGTGAAACCACAGCAAGTTGATTTCTTAGCTTTTAGGCAGGGTAATTCTAAGATTCTCTACAGTCTATAGGAAGGTGATGTCAAATACAGAAGGAAGCTGGCCAGTGAGAAATTACAGCAAGTGACAGATGCTTGGAGTGATAGCTACCTAACAGAAGGAGATAGCACTGTCCTATGTATGTGAATTGAAAACCGTATCCATGTTACCCAAGAACGGAAGACATCAAGGAAGGTACTATGGTGTTAATAAACTCCCTTTGGATCTAAAAGAAGTGGCTTGAATAAATTAAAAGGACTAGAAGATACTGGAAAAAATCCATCTTCCATCTTTTCACAACACCTGATGGTTACTTTTCCAGCAGTAATGACTTTCTCGAACATCCATATGGTTATTAGAAAACACTTAAGCAAAAAACATTATTATAGCAACATGTACTATGCATTGCTTTGAGCAAATTTCATTTATATACTATTTAATTAAAGAGAAACTATCTGAATATTAATACATATTTGCCATAATCTACTATTTAATAGATTAATCTTCTTTGATATTGATATTGGAATATTAGGTAGATAATACCTGTATTAATAAACACTAAGCACAATTATAACAATATAATTATGAATTTTTTCTATTTTTTTCTAATTTATGATAATTATGAAAAGGAAGTGAACAAAGATTTACACTTGTCACCCCAGTCATAAAGATTCACTAAGAAATTAGTATGGAAATAGAAAATAACAAATGTCCTTTCTTAAAGGAAATATTGCGTGTGTTGCAAATTCAAAAATATACCTGCTGTAGTAATGGAAGCCTGGTTATATGGGTTGCTAGTTATATATACTGCTTCGTGAATCACTTCTATCTCATAATAAATCAGGACATTTAATAAAATATATTTTATTAAGTGAATCTCAGTGATTTTATGAATTTAAAGTGAACCAAGCTGCCTTTCCTTGAATGCCTTCTAAAACACAGCAATTTTCATTCATTTGAAAAGGAAATCTATTAGTTTTCTTGCTTAGTGATCATCTATAAATATTTTCAGATTTAATTTTAGTAAAGTGATCTTTGTCAAGTTGTGGCACCTGCCTTTGAAATGAACCCCAGATAATAGCAGGTCCAGCAATCAAGAAAGTGAGAAGCTACTGTTCATTGAGTACTGTGAAATTTCATTTCCAGTGTAGTTATCCAAAAATTCACTCACTAGTACTTTCCTTCAGCCACCAAGTGAGTGTCTCACAGTAATAACTGCTGGACATGGTGTTCAGCCTTTCGACTTATTTTATCCATAATGTGATGGAAGTGGAGAGGCTGTTCCTTGGTGGGTGCTCTATCATTTTCTCTGACACACAGTTCTTTCTCTGTGAAGTTAATTAGGATAATTGTTAGTAAGCTCTTTTTATTCTCCTTAGAAAATCAAAGAGGAAAATGGCTCATTAACTTACGGTCTTTTAATGATTTTTCCTAGGGGCTATCAGGATATGAGGTGTGACCACCTAACCCTTAAAACCTAAAGTAAAATGGTTTATTATTAGCATTATTTACCCAGTGTTTCCCACTTTCCCTCCATCATAGCATCTGGAAAGTAACCCTATATCTACAGTGCGCGGGGTAACGTGACCAGGCTGCGACAGACCTATGTACTGCTCACAGCATACGCTTCATCACACAATACACTGGGAAGCTCTAAAGAAACCACTCCATTCAAAAGATATGAAAATACATTACTTTTGGTGTATGCATAATATATACTTAAATCTCTGAAAGAAAATAATCCAAAAGCAACGTCCACGTTATTCCTTTTTAAAATTTAGGCATTTTTTTTCAGTTATTAGAAATATCTGGAAATTTATAAATCACATAAAATGAATTGTATGTACAGGTCATCTAATCTTTTGTATTGTGTCCTTTACTTAGAAATATTTTTTCTATTCTTTCTTGTTTACTTTATCCTGTCATACTATAGGAATATTGGTTGCATCCAGACTTTTAAAATGCAGGATAAAGTGGGGAATCTATGATAGGTTTAAAAATTGTGCATAGTGGTAATTAAATCCTACGGCAATCTAGCATTATATTGTAATCTTAGCCAATATAGGTATGACCCCAGATGATTATAAAATGCTAATTGTAAGCCAATAGCTCTGTAATTTAATTTATTCTATTCTTATTACAAGCTTAGCACCAAACACATTTATATATCCTTTAAACAGGCAACAGAAGAAATCTTCCTTCAACAATTGTGCAATTCCACAGATTCCAGTTCACTACATGAACTCACCAAATTTGCTTGTTTGTTCTAATTCCAATTCTATCGCACACACACAAACACACATATATTAAAATTATATCTTCTCATTTGTCTCCATGCCAGCATTTAAGACATAAGAGACTGAGGGGAGAAAGGAAGGATTGTGATAAATAGAGAAAGGAGCAAGAACTGAAGGACATAAGAATAAAATTGAAATAAACCATATGAAATGGTGGTATTCTAAAATATCCATGGCAATATTAACAATTAACGTTTTATGTAGTTATATAATACACACAGTTGTATATTTTAAGAACACTTCCATAACAATCTATTACTAAGAGATGAACTTTATCTTGTGTAAATAGTTTCCTTTGAGATAAATATATACATAAGAAATATATACCAATAAAGAATAAAAATATGTTTAATATATTCATAAAGACTACAGTGAAAATAATTCTTTATACACAAAAACATTTTTCTTTACCCTTTAACCTCCCCCTTTCTCCACCCTTACAGAAACCTAGATTGGAGGCAGGAAGACTTTCAGCACTACTTTTAAAGACTTTATGAAGACAAAAGGAAAACTGGTCAACTAAAACTAATATATTCAAGAGAAACAGCTAACTGGTCATTGAGTGAATTAGCTTTTGGCTAATTGACTTACAGACCAGTTCTGCTAAAGCCTGGCTCCTCTAAAGGGATGATTGCCAGCATTTCATCAGGAGCTGGCTGGAGCCTAGCCGTGCTAAGTTTACTAGAAAATGGTCCTCCTGTACCCTTCTGAGGGTGGAACCTACTAAATGCAGAATACAAATGTTTTCACACAATAAACAAGAAAATCCCATGAAGGTTATGTCGAACGGTTGGATGAAAATATTTCAGATTGTATATGAAGCCCACACACTGTACCCCATGTTTGCACTAATGTACACAACTATGATTTAATAAAAAATAAAAATTAAAAAAGCAAATAAAAAAAAGAAAAAAAAGAAAAAAGAAAATTCATTTGTGGAAAAAAAAAGAAAATGAGCCTCCTATCTGTCCCCCATTGCACTGTGAATCAAACAAAATCCTCATTGTTGTCTGCTTAGTTTTTTTATTTTTTTCTCCCCAGTTTCTCCCTTATCACCAATATGTCCAGACCCCGACCACGATTGAGCCCCCTGAAGAAAAGTAGCATACATCTAAATCAAATGAACAGAATTAATTTACTCATTAGGCATATAGATCTTTGTTTAAAAGTTTAAAATGTTTTGTTTTCAACACTTAAACTTTTTACATAGCTCATGGTCTATTCCCAGCTTGCTGAATATTTGCTTCTTAATGGCCTACTTGGTTATTCAGTAGAAATTCTGCTGACTCTTCATTGCAACTAATATTTTGTTATAACCATTCTCACATTAATATATATCCATCTTCATTCCTCCATTGCTGACATTCACAATCGATATGCTATGTCCAATCGCTCTAAAAGAAATCCTGTGTGACTCCTTTAAGGCAGGTACTTTTAAGTTTAAGTATATCACATTCATAATAACAGATTATTGTGATTCTCAGGCCAATTTTCACTTGTGTCATTATACTTTCCCCAAGATTTTGGGTCTCACATTTGAAAAACAAAGTGCTTAAAGGTATAAATCACTTTAGTATCTGTTGAAAAAAATTAAAAATGTAGATCAGTATTCTTGATAACAGGACTAAAATCTTCACAATAGTGAAGACAATGAAGGGTCTGTACATTAAAAATAAATTCTGGATTCTCATCTCAAATATACTTCATCAATAAATGCACATTAAACTGATAAATTTAAATATTTATAGTACTCTATAGAATGGAATGCCAGCATAGCTAGATATTCATCCGTCTTATTATTATGTATTATGAGGTACTTAAAATGCTATACATCATCAACACAGACTAAATAATCTCTATAAAAAATCTAATCAGAGTAATTTGAACAACTGTTTACAAGAAAACATTACAGAACTTCTTTCTCATAATTATTCAAATAGGATTAACATTCATTCTTACGCTACCTTTCTAACAGACTTAAGCAGTGCTTTAAAAATCCTATATTGAAAAACTTTATGTTTGAATTAAATGTATTTTAATCATAACTATTCATAGCTTCTCCATTGAAAAACGTCACTGAAAGTCATATGAGTTGTTACGTGAACTTTATCCATTTTCTGATGTGGTGAGCTGCCAGCTCCTATCAGAAGCAGCACAAATGGAGCAGTACCAGGAAAAGGAACGCAGGAGGCAAGCAGCAGTTAGTTACTTCCATGGAACCTTGTGGTCAACACTTGTTGCAACTTTTGGAGGAAGACCTCTTTACACCTGGGGAGCTATTGTTGGGCCATCTCTTCAAGGTAGTAGGATCCATGTCCTGCTCAAAATAAAAGAGAGAAATATCCAAGGACACAGTGAGGACAAGACTCAGACCAAGTGTAGCGTCCGTTGAAGACAGGTCTGAATGTATAAATCTCTATTCTTCTTTCTTTACATTAAAAATAATAGTTCTTACATATGTATTAAATGTGATATTCCATTTTAAGTATGCATTTGAAATTGACTTTACATAATTGTTTTTATTACTCACAACATGGATGGTATGGTCACCAAGGCTCAAAGTTTGGGATAGCAGGCAATTACTTACCCTTGAACTCCTAGGATAACCAGATGTAGCATGTTAAAAAAATAAAATGGCCAGGCAAGTTAGAATTTAAAATAATTTAGAATAAACACAAAATAATTTTAGTAGCAGTATATCCTAAATATTGCCTGTCTCACATTTTAACATGTCTCCATTTTTGAGGCATATGTATAATTTGCATTTATTGTTTACCTGAAATTCACTTTAGATTGAATTGAATATCCAGTATTTTTTCTAGCAATCCTACCATGCACGTTTATGAACTACAGAATGCAACTTAGGCGAAAATAGAATAGCCAGGAATGATTATGCCCAGAACTTTTTACGAGGTATACATTTTTTAAAGCACAAGTATCCTGGGCAAAGAATGATTCTGTGTAGTCAATGCAGCTGGAGGTGTAAGGCCGTTATGCATTCCAGACAGGAGATAAAGGAGACTTGCCCTGGGAAGACAGTTGAAAAGCTGGACAGAAGCAGACAGAATTATAGGATATGACAGTGATAAAATCAACAGGGAAGGCTGTGCATCTAACCTAAAGGAAGCTGAAGCTTTAGGGTGCTTATGTAACACGGATGTTTTCTGGAGAAACTGGCAGCCTCTATCTAGTCCACCTGCATCATTCTGGCCCTCGACAACCAGTTTTCACCTGCAGTTAGAACAGGCTTTTTAACAAGCAAACATATTTTATCACTTCCATGCTTAAAATCCATCAGTGGCTTTATATTGCTATTAGATCATACAAGGATCCCTCCTTACCTGGCCTTTGTCACCTTCTAGCTTTATACCTACCCCCTTGCTCCCCATGCCTCCCCCCAAATTGTCTGGCCACACCAGCTCTCTTTCCCTCTCACACCTGGTATCACACTCTCTCGGCTGTAGGGCTCTGTGTCTGTTTCCCCTATACGCCCATTCATCCTTCTAATCTAATGGTGTCACTCTAATCTTGATAAGAATGTCAAGCCAGTCTTGACTTCTCTGACTCTGTCACATTCCTCTATTATCTGCTGTCAACAAACCAGCTACCTCTCCTCTGTACCACTTGTCAGAGTTAAATTTTTTCATATCGTGGGCCAAGTGTGATGGCTCATGCCTGTAATCCTATTACTCTAGGAGGCTGAGGCAGATAGATCACCTAAGCACAGGAGGTGGTGACCAGTCACACCTCATCTCTACTACTACTGCTGCTAATAATAATAATAATAATAATAATAATAATAATAATAAAACTAGCTGTGTATTGTGGAGGGCTTTGATAGTCCCAGCTACTCAGGAGGCTGAGGCCAGAGTCTTGCTTGAGCCCAAGAGTTAGTTTGAGGTTGCTGTAAGCTAAGACTCCTTGGCACTTTACTTAGGGAGGTTAAAAAAAAAAAAAAGAGAGAGAAAGAGAGAGAGAATTCCATATTTTCAACTTTTTACTATAACAAATAGCAGAAATGTATGCAAATAGAATAATATTAAAAAGCCTCCTGTACCCATCTACTAGCTCCAAGGTTATGGTATGAATGTTTGTACCCAAAGTTCATATCCTGAAATACTAACCCTAGGGTGATAATGTTAGGAGACCCGGGCTCTGCAGAGCTGATCAGGTCATGAGGGCCGAGCGAACGGGATTGGCACCCTTATAAGAGTTCTCAGCGAGCTCGTCAGCTCTTTCTGCCATGTGAGAACAGATGGCAGAGACAAGGACAGTTGTACATGAACCAAGGCTCTCACTGGTCACTGACTGTCAGTACTTTGATTTTGGAGTTCCAACGCGGCGCTCAGAATTGTGAGAAATAAATTTCTGTTGTTTGTCAGCCATCCAGTTTAGGGTATTTTGTTAGAGCAGCATGAAAAAACTAAACCACCTGCTGTGGTTTGAATGTTGCACCCTCCCCAAATTCATATGCTAAAATCCTGATCACCAAGGTGACGGTGGTACTAGAGAAGCTTTAGGAAGTTATGGTAATTGGGACTCGTGCCTTTACTAAACAGAGCACAGAGAGCTAGCTCGCCCCTCCCTCCAGGAGAGGAGGAGAGGACCGGTGAGAAGGTGCCATCTCTGAGGAAGTCTGCCCACAATGGACACCAAATCTGCCTCCACCTCAATCTTGGACTTTTCAGTCTCTAAAGTGTGAGAAATAAATACCTCATTTATGGCCTTTTATTATGGCACCTGGAGTAGATGAAGCCAAAATAGAACAACTAGCAATTAAGGGAAATCATATTTGACTATGCTCTTATACATTTTCCAGCCTTATTATTTTGATATAATTTCCATTTTATTTCATATAATTCAGTATGTATCTCTAAAAGATATCCTTTAAAAATAAATGTGTATATACTGTATCAACCCGTATACCCTATGGCTAGGAGGAGTGAGAGTTGTAAGAAATACCTGTACAGCTCAATAATTGAACACCTGGGTGGAAAGGGCATGGAGAGGGATTTATCTCTCTTAACAAGCATGAGATCTCTAGAGATGAGAGCAGTGGTGGATTGGCAGTCTCTACACCTGTGGTGTTGAGGAACACGAGATCAGTCTTATATTAGGCAGGAGAGAAGGCAGTCGGGAGCATGCGCATTCTATCACGGACCGGCTTCCTCTGACTCTGTCTCCTCTCCTGCCTGCAGAACGCCAGCACCTCGTCACTCTGCTGAAGATCACCAAGCTCTGCTAAAGACTAAGATCTATCTTTCTAAGAAGATTGTTTTACTTTCTCTAAGACTCTCTCTCTCCAGCTAAAGTAGATAGCCCTCAGGCACCTAAGAGAATTTGTTTCTGAGCAAGGTAACTTAGCAGTCCCCATCCGGAACCTAGTTAAGCCAGCCCAAGACCTGGCCAGTCATGGGCCTTGGCAGGTGGTGTCAGAAGTGACATGTGACAATATACACATATGTGCACACTTACACACATATCAGAGCTGAAACTTTAAATGTTTGTGTGATTATTTGGATTACATGGTTAATATGAGTCTCCCCCACGGTACTGTAAAACTCAAGGGGATGGAAACTGTATTTGTCTTTAATTTTCATCCTATCACATTGTCTAATAAAATTGTGAACACACAGTGGTTTTTCAGTTCTATGAGTAGATATTTATTGAGTCCTTATATTGTTTTTCATTTTATCTTATTCTTTTTAGTCTATAGTTTTCATTTATCATATTTATTTTTGTATAGTATTTTATATCTAGAACAAAAATTATTACCATAGGGCAGTGTCAGTTAGTATCTCTGAGGGTTTGTTAGCATACCAGAAATATTTACCAGTCTAGATTGGATTGTACCATAAGAACTTCCCTCAAGAGAAGGTTGATGGATGAAACGGAATACAACAGTGCCTACAGTGCAGTGGAGTTTCAGGAAGGTAGTTTCCTCAAAGACAGAAATAACACACAAAATATGTGGCGTGGATATTAAAACAAAACAAAATCTAACAAGATGGAATTTTATAAGAAATTGTATCGTCCTCCATATTATTAATAATTGTTTCACAATTTCCAATAGGGAGCATGATTTAATGAACACTCTTATAAAAAAAAGAAGAGTTTACACTAAATGTGCTCCAGTATAATATAAAAGATCACTGTTCTATTTGTTTACAACCAAATCCATGAACTCAGTAGTCATTCATGAAATATTTGTTGAGTATCCAAGTGAATTAATGAGTGAACTGTCAATTTTGGATTATATAAAACATCATTTAAAGTTTAGACAGTGTTAACATAATCACAGGCAACAGAACAAGGGAGAGAACATCCCTGTCTGTTCTTTGTAGCTAGGTCACAACTGTGTCAAATGTTTCTATCTTTGAAACATTAAAATCAATACTTAAAATATTTAAAATCAGGGTGGTGCCTGTGGCTCAAAGGAGTAGGTTGCCAGCCCCACATACCGGAGGTTGTGGGTTCAAACTCAGCCCTGGCCAAAAACTGCAAAAAAAAAAAAATTAAAATCGATACTTAACATCAATACTATACTTAAAATTGATATACATTTCTAGATTATTCAAAATTCAAACATAAGGTGAGCAAACACTGGCCAAAAGTATTTAAGAGAATTAAGAATATTAGATAAATTGTTAGGATAGAAATCTTTAAGATACCTGCAAACTTAACTTTTTTTCCTTTTCTTTTCTTTTTCTTTTTTTTGCAGTTTTTGGCTGAAGCCAGGCTTCCACCTCTGGTATATGGGACCTGTGCCCTACTCCTTTGAGCCACAGGAGTCTCTGTCAAACATAACATTTAAAGATTTTCTATAAGATAATATCAAAGGTAAAATGTATCCTTAATATCTTACCAAAAATGACAAAACAAAAAAAAGACAAATTATTTTTATCAATATTGCAAAAAAATATTTTAAAGCTATAGAACTACATGGAACAAACATTTAGGTATTGAACTAGAACACTATAATGATGCAAATATATTTGATTTTCATCTGTATTTTTCTACAAATAAATGCAGACACTTAAAAATAATTAGATAAATACTAATAAAATTTTAATAAATTTAACTATGAGTCCAAATAATAATATCAATAAGCACCAAAAATAATAAAATTTAAAGTATGGATATCAAAAGGGCTTTACCATTTAAGAGGTATTCTGTATTACTACTGTGTAAAAGTCAATCAATTTCTCCTCAGGCTCTCATTAAAAACATATAGAATTGAAAAATTCATTCTTTCAAGAGGTAGCTTTATTCATCTTGAGATATACTTTAATTGTTGGAAATTATTCTATGTTAAGTTAAATTTTCCATCCATCACTTACATTTTCACCTTTTGTCTTAGTTCTATCCTTCAGAACTTCTCAAAAACCAACCCTTACCTACCTACACATAAGTCTTTAAAATAATCAAAAAGATCTGTCAAATTCTTAATTCTCTACTTCTCCCAATGAGATGTTCTCACCTCCTCGTGTTCATGATTTCTAGACAGTGACTCAGAAATGTTCTCATTGTTGGTTATGGAATATTCTTCAATTTTGTTAAAAGACTTAAGAAAATGAGCTTTCTGGAAAAGAGCGCAATATCCTGTGAGCTCTCTCCAGATCAGAGTGGAGAATTCCTACTCCACCCTCACTTCTGTTGACACAGGAACACAGGATATCACTCACTTACATTCAACTTATTAACAAACGAAGCTAAAATCCTCTCCCTACTCAATGTGAATTACAATGTTAACACTGGTACCAGTTAATAAATAACCAAAGTTTCTATGTAAATATTATGAAGTCCCTGGAAGTTCTTTTTGGAAATAAACAGCGTTAAGTCAATAAGCAAATAAGGGGAACTAGATGTCATTATTATTCCTGTTTCATAAATGAGAAGCTCAAGAGACCGGTTAAATGACTTGCCGAGGTCTATAACCAAGAAATAACAAAAATTACTCTGTAATTAAGCACACCCAGTGCAATTGTATATTTGGTTACATGGTGTTGCCTCTACTAAGTATTTTCTTGGTCTTTATCAATGGAAATATTTATAACAAATAGAGTTCTTCATATAGGAATATACAGACTTGAAAGCAATTGGAAACATACCTTCATTGCTTGTTATGTATCCTTCCTTCTGTGTACTTTCTTAACAAAAGGGATTTTACTTAAAATAGGTTTTTAAAATGACTTTTAAGTCCAGCTGACAGGTGATTTTTCTAAAGAGTCTAGACTGATGAGAGCAACATTTTATATTAACACTCCTGAGACAGTAAACAAAATAAGAATTATGTGCTTAACCCCAAACTTATGAACTATGGATTCAAAATTTATTAGCATAAACCTAAAAGCCATTTAAAAAATTGAAAATGATACAATTTTCATCAGCTTGTCAGCTTCTTTCCAGCAGTGAATTAAATAAATCCATCAGAACTGCAAACGTAATCTCAGCAGAGAGTCCAGGTGGGATCCTGCTTAAAAGACTGTGGGCAGTCCCTCTGGAAGCAACAGGAAGGCCCTTGAACCTAAGCATCTAAAGACATTTTTTATTTATAATTTATACATCACTCAGCCTTGGTGGATACTTCCTTTCTTATATTTTCATAGACATGTATCTGCGTCTGGAATTAGTCATTTCTGTAAATTGTTGTGATATGTCATAGGAGGATGTCTGTTCTCAACGCCATTCCAGCGCAGCTTGGGGAGAACGAGTGAAAGGCTGCCATATGCAACGACTAATTATCTCCCAAGGTGAAGGCATCCTGGTCTGGCCCTCTTGGGGCAACAACTACAGCTTTGCAAACATTGCTCATTTAGTAACATGGCCAGTTAGAACAACTCAACCTCTCGCCTTCCTGAAGATGACACTCTCCGTGGTCATCTGAAGGTCGGCCACATTAACTTGTCAGGATTTACTGCACTGCCCTGTTTCTCAGGAGCTTCATTTGACCCTCTTTGTTTTGACTCACACTCCAGGCTGAAAAGGTTCCTATCTAAAAAAAAATCTGTACATCATGTGGCAAAATTGTTCCTTATTATCTTATTCTCTTACTCAAGGACAATTAAGAGAAAACTTTTTTTCTCCCCTTGTTAAATTTAATTACTTACTTTTCATATAAAGACATGGGTTTTATAACAGCTATAGTCATTTACTTATTTTCACTTTATTGGGGATTGTTACAAAATCATAGAAATAGCCCCAGATTTGAAGATTTACCACTCAGACAATGTCATGTATTAGAACAGAAAAGTTAACCTCTTTGAGTTTAGGTTTCTTCACAGAAATTAAACATGGTAAACAAACTTTTACCTTCTGAAAGGTATTTTGATGACAAAATTAGGCAAAATGTGCAAAAAGAAAAAAAATCCTAGCACAAGTCCTAGCATTTAATAGTTCTCCCAAATGTTTGCTAAATAATAAATAAATGATTCAACTAGTACGATTCTTAAATTGTTATTTTCTTACCTAGGTACATAAATCTTTGGACAAAGACTGTTGTTTTCAAAGCCTCAAATGTATTGTAGGAGTTCATCAAACAAATAAACATCATTAAGTAAAGACACAAGATATATTATGGTAACAGAAGGTGGTAAAATCTCTACAGAGTAAATTAAATGTGTGCTACTAACTACACTTTACATACTGACGGCATCATTAAAACATAACCCAGGGGTGTTATTATGGCACAGATTTTTATTTGTGTAACAGAATACAGCTTTAATTCCAAAGCGAGATACTTCATATGCTTTGTTTTCCAATTTAATGTCAGGAATAGATACTGGACATATGTAATAAGTAATCAAAAAGACTAAGTGGAAGGTTATACACACATCACAAAAATCTAAAAATTTGATTAAAAAGAAAACCCCAAACTTTCTCAGCTCTTACTCTTTCTCCCACACCGTATCTTTTCCTTACTGGTAACCTTTGCCAATTGCCATAATTAGCTTTTGATCAATAAGAGGCACATAGCTCTTATTTTGTTTACTGTCTCAGGAGTGTTAGCATCAAATGTTACTCTCATCATTTCTCATAGACTCTTGAGAAAAATCACCTGCCAGCAGAAGTTAAAAGTAGTTTTAAAAAAATATTTTAAGGAAAACTCCTTTTGTTAAAAATGTACACAGAAGGAGAGATACATAAGAAGCAATGAAGAGTTGCCACTTGTTTACTACCTTGATAAGTTTACATTATTGATCAGATGGATATATTTTGATTTTGAAAACAAAAATTTTTGGAAGTCAAGATCAAGAAATGACTGCTTTATCTCTCTTCAAAGTAAAAGGACCTCCTAAAATTATGCCACCAAGGAGAATCGGTTAAATAGCTTTAGGTAACTTTTGGATAATGATCATGTATTCACTTCAATTAATAAAGCTTCTACCTGCAACAAAATGATAACTACTTTAAAAAATGTGACAACAGAGTATATGTTATTAGTATATAAGTATCCTTTAGTATTTGTATATGATAGTACAACAGTAACTTCCAAAAAGTGTTCGTGGATAGAATTTGTTTCACTGGGACAATGTGGACAGAGGAGGTAACTGGGCCCAGTTCTCAAGTTTCAGAGAAATGCAAAAACCATACTCCTTGAGATCATGCCATTAATAGTATAATAATAATACATAACTATAAATCGTAACGAATAATAATAAATAATATATGTAAGAAAATTTAATGTAAGAACACACATTCTTTATACATAAATTTAAATGACACAAGACTAGCTTGGAGGAAGTTTTAGGGCACGGGGGCACATTTTTAAAATAATACTTTGGTTAGAATAGAGGGGGTTTTTGCATTATTTCCATAATTGGGTAAATTATCACCGCTATAAAAATATGAGCAATGAAACCACTGAAAATGTCCAAGTTTCCAAAAGGACATACATGAATTTGGATGTTTGCTAGGATTTAAACTTTCTAAAAGCAAATCAGGCTAATGTTCCTTAACACACTTTTTATTATTGGAAAGGAGGAAGTGCTGAGGAAACCTACACTGTGGTTCTTTCTGCAGACCTTTTTACGTTCTTAAGCTGGTCTTTCCAGCCACCAGCATAGAAACCAAAAGTACCAATAAACCATTTGAACTGTAGTTTTCATTGAAAATTTAAAGTAAACTGTACCTGGTGGTGCGGGCCTGTAATCTAGCAGTTTGGGAAGTGGAGGCAGGAAGATCACTTGAGGGCAGAGGTTCAAGACCAGCTTGAGCAAGTAATGAGACTCCCATCTCTACCAAAGAAATTTAAATTAGCATGGTGTGTGTCCCAGCTACTCAGGAGGCTGAGACAGGAGTATTCATTGAGCCCTCACATTTGAAGTTGCACTGAGCTATGATTATGCTACTGCACTCCGGCCTGGGCAACAGAGTGAGATCCTATCTCAAAAAAAAAATGTTGTTTTGATATCTAAAGTGTCTCATTACAAAAATGAGTATACAACCTGTTGACAGCTGACTTGGCAACTACTGCCCGTGTGTGTTAACATTCCTGCCAGTGAGAAATCAACTACTCCTCACAAATGGCACCTTGCTGTCTTGTGTTGCCAACGTATTTGATTTATAATGCAACTGCATGCAGTTGGCTGTCTTCTCATTTCCTGTAACTTGTATGTATCTTATGCTCATAGGTAACTTGATTCAGTTATTTGATGTCTGTATTTTCTTCTCTGTTCTATGCCTTTTCCTCAAATTTAGAGCACTTTTATTTTTCTATCACACCGTATCAAAACATCCACAGGGAAGAACGAAATCACAGGTCTCTTGCATTCAAGGAAACTATGTTGAGAGACATGATTTACTGAAACTCATGATGGTTTTGGATACCATTTTTATTATATCTGTTCGCATAATACTGTTAGCATTATATTTATTCATTATTAAAAGCTTTATTGTGAGAATTAATTTGGAACAATTTTCTGTTGCAGTGAAAGAATTTCATAGTAAAATTGATGAATTGGATTCCACGCCTGCTCAAATGTCTCAGACAGGAATAGGACCCATTTAAAATCTCTCTCTAGAAAATGTCTTATTTCTGCCAATAGCATAATTCTCCAGAAACTAGATTTTTTTTTTCCCTTCATTTCCTAGGTTCTTTTGGGAACTTTCCCACACCTGGAAGTCTTGATCTTTACTTACTAGTTCATATAACAAATGTAGTCTAAGGTAGCAAATTTTGGATACCTACAACGAGGATATTTGAAAGGGAAAAGTAAAAATCAACAGTTTATGATAATATCAGTGAGGATCTTTTCTTTTCATCACATAAAGCCCAGAATATAATTAAAACACAATTGAGGAAAAAATGGGTATCTGTGTATAATTATTTTAATAGAAAACCTCTCTGTTAGGTCTCTCTAGACCATATAGATTAGATTATTGGGCACAGTTAGCATCTCCTGAATCATTTATATAAATTGTTCAATTCACCAGGATCTGAAAATGAACCTTATTGCATCAATAAACACAGAGATTGGGTGGGGGGTGCCATTATTATCTTTGCCCTCCAAATTTCATCTGAATATTTTTTTTATTTTCCATGTGTGACTATTTTTGATAATATCTATATGTTTTATATACATATATAACAAATACAAATGTACAATTCAGTATCAATCCCTTTGAATAAAGAGGATTAGAAAATGAATGAGACATGATTTAACACAGAGAACCTGAGGGCCACTTCATTGCTCAGAGGAGCCAAACTGACTCCAGCTGTTCCCTTGCCTGGAGAATCTCAAGCTTATCGGATCACTTGTAGAAAAATTTTCTTTCTTTTTTGAAGTGAAAGACACAGGAGGATTAGGTAGAACAAGGTGAGCAAACATTCTTTGTAAAGATTCAGACAGTAACTATTTAGTACATGGGCCACATTACATCAATAATCCTACAAATATTCCTTGTCATCTAATTTATAGGGTTTTGTTTTAACCCTTTAAATATGTAAAACACTGTTCTTAGCTGACAGATGTATGAGCCAGGCCTTGCCCTACTTTGTCCAGCAGGTATTATTTTGGAAACTCTAAGGGCAATGATGATGCAGGGGACATGGGGACGGTTTATTTCATTTTTTCTCTCAAAGCTGCTCTGCCTGACATGGGATTAACTCTTAAGAAGCTTTGTCTTCTGGCATGATTTTCTCTCTACCACTTTAATAGGAACTTCAGCAACGATACCCAGAAGCTCCTGCCTAAAACACCCCTGAGCAGATGCAGCGAACAGCAGAGGTGCTGACGTCTTGTGAAAGTCAGTGTTGCACAGCCGGCCATTCTTTCCCCTCAGCAGCTGGCCTGCTCAGCATTATTTCATCAGAACCATTGACATCCACTGATTTCATTATCTGTAAATACATATCAAAGCAGAACTATTAAGGCACCAAGTCAAAATGCCAGAGCATGGCACTCAGTAGATCTACCAAGAAAAGGGTGTTTCACAACCCTCATACTCATGTACCATAGGACCACCCTTCCTCAAGCTACCTAGGGTGGCTTGGATTGATTAGTTAGTAAACTTAGTGAGATAACATCCAAACATGACTCAACATTTTGTAATAAGAAGTGACAATTTATATCTTTGCAAGACATACTATTCTGCTATTATACTTGTGTCAGATTAACTAAAAGTTGCATTTAATTCAATATTAAGTCTTAGATATGGTTAGGGCACACACTGTGCAGGTCTATGCAATTGCTTCTAGATCTAAAAAATAATTAATTCTTTCTGAAATTTTGTTTCTCTTATTATTGCAAAATATTTAGTTTCCATATCAGATTATTAGTTTCCAAGAATATATAGATTTTCTTTCTTTCTTTTTTTTTTCTGAAATTCCTGGCACCTGGTTTACCATGGTGCTAACAATTAAGAGTTACTCAATAGCAAATTGTTTCTTCAGACTCATTACCCAAGACACAGCTTGTTGCACAAGTCTCTCCGGTTGTATGTTATCCCTGTGTGCAAGCTTCTTTGTCATGTCTTTGTATTTATTATGACATAACTAATTGAGGACTGTGCTAGGACAGGAATGGCTCACTCCAACTTTGCATTTGGATTTGTCATAGAAATCTTTCAATATTACATAGATGCCTGGGCGAGGTGCTAGATTTGGCTTGGGGTATAACTTTACCAAATGCATTTGTTTTTATTCTTGTAGGTGATTCTTATGTGCATCTAAGATTGAGAACTTCTGTCTTCATCTTACATGGACCCAGGAGGGCAAATAGAAAAGACTAACTGGGCACACCCTAATAAACATAAAGTCTTGTGATGTGTTATTAATTTATACTGAAATTTAATCCTAATTGCTATTCTAAAAAGACTTCTATTTTTTTCCAGTATCAAATATTATACTCTAAATGAAACAGCTTTCATTAGACAAAGACACGCACAGCCATGTGAGTCAATGAAGTAATTAGTGACTACAATGATCTCTGTGGCCCAACCCTACCCAGATCATGGGGTGACTAAGTTGGTACACTGACTTCATGCAGTTGCAAATTCTAAAGGGCAATGACTTCCAGATTCAACTCCACCTCATGGCTTACACCAGTTGGTCTGTTTAAGCGTTAAAAAGTTAAGAAAAATTCATTCTCTAAATTGTCCCTATTTTTCTCTGCCACTCTCAGTATGTCAGGAAGAAAACTCATACTTACTTTGATTATAAAGACTAAATAAAATACTCTCTCTAAAAATCCCATCAAAGAGTTGCTGTGCAGTAGGTATCCCGACAGACACAGACACAGTCTTCCTCATTCAACAACTCACTTCTTGGAAGAGAAAAAGCAAAACAAAATAACAATACTGGGATTGCCACTAAAAGCCAGGAATGTCAGTGGCTGGGACACTGATGCCTCATTTCCCGCCATAGGCTGGTGTCCTGTCCTGTATGTAGGACCATATTTATCCTACTGCTGCATCACAGCCCAGGACTAGCTCCCCTACAAGCAGTCAGACAATTAACTACACAAACTCATCCCAGAAAAGTTGCTCCATACCTCATTTCTGAGTATCTCAAGTCACCATTTGATAACAAATGAAGGACACAAGTGCATTAAATAACAGTAGACACTCGGCATTGGGAAGGAAGAGACATCTGGCAACATTGCTGGGCCTCGGAGAAGGCAAACCAACAAAGTGAGTCATACCATTACCCCAGCTTACTGCCTTAAGGGAGGATTCAGGCAGTCAGTGGCTCGAGTTTGAAGAATTTCTTGAATTGGGGATACAGAGCTGAGATTCTAGGGATAAAGAAGAGAGTAGGGATTATGGAACAGGCTGTTTGAGGAAAGAACACAGCACAGAGAAGGACTCCAGAGACCTTTGGCAGGAAGCAGTAGCCAGCACATGAACATGTCTGGGAATAGCACCTGCTCTAATCATCCAGATCCTCTTCAGCCTCGAGGCATTAGGTAAATAACAAGGGATCTTGTCTCGGTGCTGAGAAATAATTAGCTACAGTCTGAGCATGGCTGTTGTGCCAGTCAATGAAAGGTAAAAGCAAGAAGGGAGAGGAGTGAATGAGCTTTCAAAAACTTAAATGAGTCCCAGAAAAACACAAGAAAAGTTACAGGCATACAAAGATATTCAAAAATATCCAGCTTCCAACATGGTAAAATCTATAATGTCTGGCATTCAATCAAATATGACCAGGCATGTGGGAAAAGCAAGACAATATGGCCCAAAGTGAAGAAAAATAGGTCAATTAATTAAGAACACATAAAAACTGATACAAATGTTAGAATTACAGAAAAGAACATTGACATAAGAATTATAGAGAATAATTATAGAAAATTATAGAGAATAATAGAGAATACAGGTCAAAAATTTAAGTAAAGTCATGAAAGATACAGAAAAAGACCCAGGGACCGGGCCTGGAGGCTCATTCCTATACTCCTAGCACTTGGGAGGCCCAGGCAGGAGCACTGCATGAGTTCAGGAGTTGGAGACCAGCCTGAGCGAGAGTGAGACCATTAGAAAAAAACTAGCCAAGAGTGGTGTTTGCATGCCTGTAATCCCAGCTACTTGGGAGGCTAACACAAGAGGATCTCTTGAGCCCAAGTCTTTGAGATTGCTATAATGATGAACTATAATGGTGCCATGGCTCTCTACCCAGGGAAATAGAGAGATTCTGCCTAAAAAATAAATGAACAAACAAATGAACAAAGCCTCAAATAGAAATCCTAGATATAAATTGTATAAAACTATAATATACAAGATATCCAATACATGGAAGGAAATTAAAGACAAGTCAACCATTCCAGGAAAAAAAAAAATAAGTAGTGAACTCGAAGATACAGTGAACTGTAGAAACTATAACAAATAAAACTGAAGGAATAACTTCAAAATTTATTAAGCAACAGTATGCTGTAGAATAATTTTAAGGTGCTCTGTGTACATATAACATACATTAAGGTGACGGGGAAGAATGCATCACAAGTATTTTATAAAACAGTGGGAAATTTATTTCTAAATTTGATGAAAACTATAAAATCATAGATTCAAGAAATGCAAGAAATGTTGAATTCAGGAATCATAAAGAAAACTAAATCAAGATACATTCTAATTAAATTACTCCTATTTAGTAGTAAAAAAACATAAAAAGTATTCAGAAAAGCCTGAGCACATGCCCACAGGTGAATAAACATTAGGAAAATAGCAGATTTCTCGGCAGAAAATAAATATAAAAAGATATTAAGGCAAATCTTTTAAAGTACTGAATGAAAAAGTCTTTAAACCTAGAATTCAAAGTGTAGCAAATTGAAGGGCATTAGTAAAGTAAAGGGCATTAGTATTAGAAATTTACTAGCTTAATAAATTTATCTTTAGCACACTTGTACTACACAGAATAATAAAGCAAATTCTCCAGGAAGAAGATAAATGATACTAAACGAAAATACGACTTTAAACAATGGCATGCAGAATATAAGAAATAGTCATCCATCCTGTATTTTAATGGGTCCTACAAAATATATACTTAGTGAATTTAGTAATAATACAAGATAAAAGATAAATACACAAAATCAATTACATCCTATATACTGGCAATGAAATATGTCAGAAATTGATGTTTTGATGCAATTAAAATAGCTTCCAAAAATATAAAATACTCAGTCTGATAATAGATGTAAAAATCCCCAAATTTGGGAACTACAAAATAGTCTATGAGAGAAGTTAAAGAAACAATAAACAAATAAATAAATATACCACTTTATGGCTTACAAGTCTCAATATTCTAATGTGTCAATTACCTAATATATTTGATGCATTTCAAATTAAAATCTAGCAGACTTTCTATCAGAAGTTAACAAACTAATTCCCAAATTCAAATGGAAATACCATGAAAAAATAATAACCAAAAGAATGTCAAAATATACCAAACATGGAGGACTAATATTATCTGATTTAAGATATTTTATAAATTTATAATAAAATAATGTGGAATTGCAGTAAAAAATAGAAAAATATATCACAAGAATAGAGTGAACTGCCTAGAAATAGACCCACACTAACTCTAGTATACAGATGTTGGGTTTTCAATATTCATCCTTCTTAATTTTAACCTAAATGAGTATATTTGGTGTTATGGATCAGAGACAATAGTTATTATTTTTACTTCCATAATAATAATTGTATCCTTCACCTGTTGCCCCATTCTAATCCCTGTAGTGCTGTGATGAAAGCCAGGTAGAATAATCTCTCTATGCCAGTGTTTAGACCTCCATAGGTGAGGGATGGTTTGAATCTCATTTTCCTCGCTGTTATAGGAAAGGAGGAGGCAGCTGCTCTCCTCTGCCCTCTGAACCAAAAGATGAAAACATTTGCTCATCAGAAATAGAAAAGATTGTGATTCTCATTGCAATTATTCGGAATAAAAATGCATCTTTCCAAGGGCCAAAGAGGCTAACATCTCTGTCTTTTATGACCTAGAAATATATTCAAGGTCCTAAGCCTCGTTTTCTCATAAAATTTAAAAGGTACTTTCAAAGTCAGGTAAATCTCTTGGGAGCTCTCACTACTTATGCAGTTGTAAATTCATTTCCCAAAGTTTCCCAAGTGCTGAGAAAAATGTATTTATGATGTCTCAACTCTGAAGAAACGCAGCATATGTCCTCTGTATCCCACAATACACAAAACAGAACACTACTCGGAAAAAAAAAGTGATGATTTTTCAAAGTAATTATGCTGAGTGAAAGAGGTAAGATGAAAAGAACATGAAGTAAATAATTTCCCTTCTACAAAATTTTACAAACTACAAATAATCTATAATGACAGAGAGAAAATCAGTGATTATTTGGGGAAGGAGTTATAAAAGTGCACGAGGAAATTTTTGGCATTGCTGAGTATGTTCATTATATTAGCTAGAGCGATAGTTTCATGGGGCTGTGGATGGAACTACCTACATTAATGTATGTTAATATACATGTATTCGTGCCCAAACATATCAATTTTATACTTTAGAGGAATGTGGTTTACCGTATATTAATCATACTTCAAGTAAAATATTAAATAAATAAATAAACACAGAGGTAGTTGTGGACACAGAGATCAAAGTTAGATTGATTTTTTAAAATATGATCTGTGAAACATAAGGCGGAGAATATTGCATCCCACTGCTTTATTTAGCCAGAAGATTCTCTAGGACATGTAAATATTATATCATTTTAAATAACTGTTGAAGTTTACAGAAGACCTCATTCCAGCATATCGTAGGTGCTTATTAAATATTCTTGTTGCCTTTCATTATTTCTGCTTTCTATTAACATGTCATATACAAGATTTATTATATATCATTAATTATAATAGAGATATTCAGGGGTGAAATACTGTCATTTAAGGACACCCTATGTCACATCATGATTCCCAGAATATAAAATGGCAAGGATTAAGTTTAATTTAGTTTTTTAAAGTATTTTGAAAGAAAGATACCTGAATTTGAGACTATATTTGAGAAAACTGAGATTTTTTTTCTTCTGAATTTATGCATGCCCCTATCTTTTAGATACTTGGAAATGGTGCAGGCAGTCCCCAAGTTACAAATATCCAACTTATGTACAACACACAGTTACAAACGGAGGCTATTACAGGTAAATATACCTGTTCCAACTTACATACAAATTCAACACAAGAACCATCCTACAGTACCTGCCTCATTCACAACCCAGGGAGCACCTGTACTGGCATCTCCAGGAACACCAATCTCCCATTCACTTTTTTAAAATCACCTTCCTGTCTTTTCTTTACACTCTCCTTTATAAATGCCTCCCATGCTCTTTACTTGGGCTTAACTTTTCAGTATCTTTGATATCATCTCTCAGGATGAGCTGTAAGTGACATATAGTTTAATTCTATTCAAATTTCCATCCCCTTTTCTAGTTCAAATTAATATGTTCAGCATAAAGACAAGCAGGACAACATGTGAATAATGGCATTTTGGCTGGTCACTTGTCTGACTTGGCTGCCAACATCAAAAGCTCGCTAAATGTCATGACTCATGTTCAGATGCCATCATATTTTAAATACGTTCAGCTTTCCAACAAATACAATGACCTCTTTCTCTCCCTCCTAAACTTTTGTGTTATATATCTTATTAGCTTTTCATTTTTTCATACATATACATCTATCATAATCTAGATGGTCACATTTGGGCAACTTTCTAGTTTCCATATTACTTTACAGGACTGTGCTGGCCATATTATAATATTCTATGTTATTATATAATTTATATTATCCTATCAGACTTAACAATATTACTATTACTTTTTTTCTAATATATGTGTTATTTATTTATGTTCCTAGAATAATTCGCAAGTTAATTTTCTATGAGGTAACAATAACACTGCATGATCATAAGAATGTACATAATTGCAAATATTGCCGTTTTGTATAATACTGGTGAGTCATACATACAGTAATAAAATTGAGTCAAGTAGGGTTCTCATTTTGAGAATACAACAAAAGTAATGAGACTATTCCTAGACGTTTCATCCTTGAAAAAAATCAGAGATCACTATTCTGCTCAGATTTGCCCATACTTGGGTTCTTTAAAACACAGAAAGGGAAATTTCAGTAACCAGGCAAGTCATTTACCTATCTCCTTATTCCACTTCATTTTGAGAAACAACACTAAGATATTACTGTTTGTCCAACTCTCAGCTAAGATGGGCTTCTATAAAGGCCCTAACTGTTCTTGACCTCAGGTTGACAGCACACGATTTGGTTGGTAGTAGAGGGCGAAGCCATATTTTGTCTGCAGTTTTCAGTGCAAGCATCCTGTTTTCACCATGTGAAGACTCCAGAAGAGAAAAGGTTGCCCTGATACCTTTTTAATGTAGTCGCAGAAGAAATTGCAGGGCCCGTGTTGGAATCCTGACATAATTTTCTTAACTTTCAGGACTGAGGACTGACATTTTCCCTACTCGCTAATAAAGTGTAAAAATTCTGGTTAGTATAATTATAAATAAAAGTTTTCTTTATTAATTTTTAACAAAATCTGTTTCCCACTCTTCTGAAAAAGTGTATATTAATTTTATATTGTTGCACAACAAATCACCATAAATATAGCAGCTTAAAAAAATATTGATTTTTCTCACAGTTTTGTGGACCAGAAATCTTATTAGTCTGAGCTAGAAAATTTTTGAGATAAATAAAGACTATATAACAAAAAATAAGCATTTACATAGATTCTTAAGGATATTTTATGCAATTTAATACTTTTTCTTAATCTGAAAAAGATGTTTCTCAAATGTAAATTAAAAGATATATCTTAAGGCTCAGCGCCTGTGGCTCAACGGGCTAAGACACCAGCCACATACACCTGAGCTGGCGAGTTCAAATCCAGCCTAGGCCCACCAAGTAACAATGATGGCTACAACCAAAAATTGGCTGGGCGTTGTGGCGGGCGCCTGTAGTCCCAGCTACTTGGGAGGCAGAGGAAGGAGACTTGCTTGAGGAATTGGAGGAATTCCAATTGGAATGGGAGCTGATGCCACAGCACTCTATCCAGGGTGACAGCTTGAGGCTCTGTCTCAAAAAAACAACAAAAAAAGATACATCTTAAATAATCAATACCAACTTTTCTTTTTTTGAGACAGAGTCTTACTTTGTTTCCCTCAGTAGAAAGCCATGGTGTCATAGCTCATAGCAACCTCAAACTCTTCGACTCAAGCAATTCTCTTGCCTCGGTCTCCCAAGTAGTGCCCACCACAATGCTCGGCTATTTTTAGAGATGAGATCTTGTTGTTGCTCAGGTTGGTCTCGAACCCGTGAAGTCAGGCAATCCACCCACCTTTGCCTCCCAGACTCCTACGATTACAGGAGTGATTCACCCCACCCTGCCAATATCAACATATTTAATAATGAAATACTGAAGCACAGGTTTTTAGTTGCATATGGATATATTTCAGGCAAAGTGCTCATAAGGTTAATCACCTTTATAGGAAGATCAATGAGCAAAATAGATTAAGAATCACTGCACTACAATAAATTTCCATAAAAAACAAAAAAGTCACAATTACCAGCCAACATTAGTTTAGAAGTTTTAGTCTTGGTAACGAGGCATTTTTTTAAAAGAACAAACTCAATTAATTTTTTATAATATAATTATTTTCCTGAAAAAACTAATAGGATCAAGTGAAAAGTTACTAGACCTAACAGAGACCACAGAGGAGTACATCACAAAATAAGGCGAAAGAGATTTCCTTGACTTCTGCTTTAAGCCATCATGGAGTAACTGGGAACAAATTTATCTTCTTACTTGAAATAACCAAATGTGAATAACATATGAAATGATGACTTTGAAGACCCTAGACATCAGTCAATGAAGAACGGTGACACTCGTCCACCCCCTACCCCACCTGCTCCAAGAGGTAGAGAAGACCCAACACTTTTTCCTTTCATCTGTGAGCTCTTTCCCCAGGCTGCATTCTTTTTCTGCTAAAGATGTGGGTTAGAGGGATTTTTGTTGTGTTTCTTATTTGGCTTTATTTTATGGTTTTGGTTTACTTCTTGGTTTATTGCATTTTGACACATAATACTTACAATCATTTCCCAAATAGCTCACACATTTTCCTGCTTTAAATTCATCTTCCATGAGAGGAAGAAATTAAACACTAAACTAGAGTACTTGACATTTATTTATAAATATTTTTCTCAAATGTCACTTGGGATACAGGCACGTAGTAATTGATTAACATCTAATAATAGTTAATATATCGGTAGTTTGTTTTATTACCTACTATAACATTTTCAATATTTTTTTAACTTGACAGATGTTACTGCTATCATGAAGGGATACTTGAACATAAAAGTAATGGTTGTTAAACTTAAAAATTGTAGAAAAACTTACGTCACTTATTTCAGGTAGCATTTAATTCATAGAGAAAAAATGGTGCAAAATGTCTAGCTCAGAGAAGTAGAAGTCTACATGGGAAGGGTGTGGAGGGCTCGAGAACATACACAGACAGAAACACATGCGCACACATCCAGAGAGAGCCGGCATTTATGTATAATATTGTTCCTTAGAGTAAACCTATAATTTACAAATTACTTTACTTTGGAATTCAGTTAAGCAATTTTTTTTATTAATTCATATACACATAGACCATGAATACATTTATACACATGTGGTGTACAATGTGTTGATTTTTTTTATACAATCTGACATGCTTACATCAAACCGATTAACTATTCTAACAATAGCACAAAAAAAGTGACTAAAATTGATTTTTTATTAAATCCTTGGATGTGTATTCATTACCTCATGACTGAAAAAATTCTCAAAGGACACCATTTATTGCACAAGAAGATGGGGAAAGGGGAAAGGGAGGGAAGGGGAGGGAGAGGGTGGGGGTGGAGAGGATAAAGGGTGAGATCACACTTGTGGTGCATATGTGATGGGTCAGGAGAAAACATCTAAGTACGGATCAAAAATGTTTTCACATAGTAAATGAGAAAATATCATGAATGTTATATCAATCAGGTTGATAAAAATATCTCCGATTGTATGTGAAGCCCGCATTCTGTACCCCATAACTGAATTATTGTACACAGCTATGACTCAATAAAAAAAAAAAAAAAAAAAACTACTATAAAAGGAATTTTGGGGACTGTGGAGAATTCGAGTATGCCCTGTATATTAAAGGATTTTATAGAATGAGTACTGTTCTTAGATTTGATCACATATTGTAGTCATAGGAAAATGTTCTTATTCTGAGGACATGCATGCTAACATATTTGGGGCTGAAGAATCTGCAGCTTACTTCCAAAAAATTCGGCAAAAATAAGCGTGTGGGGCTGTGAAGGTGAAGAGATGTAGAAATCAAATGTGGCAAAATATTAGAAATTAATGAGAAGGACGACTAAACAAACGCTCATCGTATTATACTTTAAACTTATCTGTAGATATAAACCATTTTTTCTAAATAAAAGTTGAGAAGGAGGGAGAATGCAATTCAAGGAAAACCAAGGAAAACGAACCCAAGCGTAGCAGAAACTGCGTCCAGAAGACTTCCCCGCCTTTCCCGGGCTCTTCCCTGTAGGATGTTCCAGTCACGTGACGCCGTGGCCCCGCCCACGGCTCCCAGAGGCCCGCGCGCGCGGCCGGCAGTTCCGCTGCTTCCTCTCTGCTGGCGGGCTGAGGCTATGGAGGCCAAACCTCCTCCAGTTGAGGAGCGGCGGCGGCTGCAAGAGGAGCTGGGCGAGTTCGTGGAGAGCTGTTGCCGGACGCTGGAGGAGGTGACAACGTCCCTGGGTTGGGACCTGGATAGCCTGGATCCCGGGGAAGAGGAGGCGGCGGAGGTGAGGGCGCGGCCGTCGGGCCCTTTGCGGACCCGCGGTCTCGGCGATACGCACGATGTGCTGCGGCGGGAGAGTGAGGAGCCCGATCAGTGTGCAGAGCCGTAGCTGGCGCCAGGGACCCGAGGGGCGCAGTGAGGCCCTGCGCAGCCCTGCCGCGTCTGGGTCTGGGGCGCGCGAGGGCCTCCGGGCGCTCCGCACCGACCTCCGGCCAGGCACTCCTCCCGCGGAACTAAGGGTTTAAAGAAAATGGGAACTTGTTGTGGGTGGGGAGCGGAAGGTAGATCTGGTGTTTGTTTAGAAAGCGCGTGAATGGATCTCAGTGTTGGGCTCACAGAGGGGTTGGCAATTTGCGTTGTCATTTGTCAAATGGATTCTGCAGTTGCACCAAATTGGGTGTGAGGAGAGCTGTGAGTTTGCCAGTTCGCCTTTCTCAGCCTCAAAATTGGACACTTAGGACTGAGACGGACCCGATTATAGGATTATTAAAGACGTTATTAAGAGATGGTAACCAGGACGTTAGAATTGCTTTTTAAAAAATGTAGTCAAGTGAACAATCTTCACTTTATTGTTTTTTTAATGAGAAGAAAAGAAGTGGTCCAACGTGGGGTAAATCATGATTTCTAGTATTCTTTCTGGGTTTACTGTGCTGTGACAATTTTTCCCAAGTTTAAGCTACATGACTGATTCCTCAGGCTTTTAAAGCGTACTCGATTTGTATATACACTATTCACTATTTATTGTTTTGAAAGTACAGTGGAAAATTTAAAATCTGTTTGAAGCTTGAATTACGTAGTGTGTGCCTACCAAACCTTTCCATAGGGCTGTTTACTCAGCATTGCAGTAACATTGGGTTCCCTGTATTAACACATAGAAGCAGAGCTTTGTATATACACTTAATGTTTACATTCCCTCATTTAAAACTCGGGATAACCCTATGAGGTTGGTACTGTTGGCCACATTTTACACATGAAGAAACAGACATAGAAGGGTAATTTGTTCAAGTTTATTACAGCACAGTGTGTAGCGCTTAGGATTTAAACCCAGGCATTCTGGCTTTTTTGAGTGTGTTTAAGTGCTGTGCTGCCTCTCTGACATTTATTTGTAAAATCCTACAGTTCTGACAATCAGCTATGGGTGTACATCTAATTTTCACAAAACCAGTTATCAAATAATCAAGGGAGTGGCTTGGTTTAGAAATTCTGGTTAGTGACATCCATAAATCCTAGAATAGGTGGAGTCCAGTTAATGAATCTTCTCTTTTTCTACTAGTGTTTTAATGTTTATTGTTTGGTGGTGAGGAGGGGTTACTACTGAGAAGTCAGCCATTGCAGTACTCTGTCTTAAAGTCTGTGATGGGTGGGGCTGGTATCTAGTACAGGTTATTGTAGGCTGTGGTGGGTCAGCAAAGGCTTCCTTGACTTAAGTAAATTCTAAGCTGATAAATAAAAGTGAGCAGAATTAGCTAGATGAAGCATGGAGGAAGCATCAACACCATGTATAGAAGTCCAAAGATAAAGGAGTGACCAGATCAAGAAACCTTAAGTAGTTAAGAATAGCTAAAGCTTAGAGTATGGGGTTAGAAAGGAGTGATTATGGCAGGTAGGGGCCAGATCTTAAAGGTCCTTGTTGGCCATGTTAGAGAATCTAGATTTTTTTTTTTTTTTTGACACAGTCTTAAGCTGTCTCCCTAGGTAGAGTGCTATGGCATCATAGCTCACAGCAGCCTCCAACTCAGGCTCAAGCCATACTCTTGCTTCTGTTTTTCTATTTTTAGTAGGGACAGGGGTCTTGCTTTTGCTCAGGCTGGTCTTCGACCTGTCAGTGCAAGCAATCCATCCTCCTCGGCCTCCTAGAGTGCTAGGATTACAGGCGTGCGTTACCACGCCCAGCCTAGACTTTTTTTTTTTTTTTGCAGTTTTTGGCCGGGGGCAGGGTTTGAACCCAGCCACTTCCTTATATGGGGCTTGCGCCCTGCCCTTTTGAGCCACAGGTGCCGCCCTAGATTATTTTTTTTTTTTTTTAAATGAGTGCAGTGGGCAAGGCCTGGAAATATTTTAAGTTGGGGCATATCATAATAGTATTTGCCTTTTTTTTTTTAGAGACAGAGTTTCACTTTGTCGCCCTTGGTAGAGTGCCCTGGCATCACATCTCACAGTAACCTCCAGCTCTTGGACTTAGGTGATTCTCTTGCCTCAGCCTCCCGAGTAGCTGGGACAACAGGCGCCTGCCACAATGCCCGCCCAGCTATTTGTTGTTGCAGTTTGGCTGGGGCTGGGTTTGAACCCATCACCCTCGGTATATGGTGCCGGCGTCCTACTCACTGAACCACAGGCGCTGCCTAGTATTTGCCTTTTAATAAAATAATGATTGCTTATGTTTCTTGAGCACTTACTGTGTACCAGGCCCTGTTCTAATTGTATTATGTGTATAAACTTCGTGTAATTTATTTAATTTCCACAGTAGCTTTGTGAGAGAAGTCCTGCTGTTATTTTTGTTTTTATCAATGAGGAGACTGAGGTAAAGAAGGGTTAAGTACCTTTCTTAATTTTGTATAGCCAGTAAGTAGCAGGCTGGCATTCAGGTTACCACAGTTTGGAGAATGGGGTGAAGTGCATCAGGACTGGAAGCAGAGAGAGTAGAGTCTGGAAATGGCTGTTGTAATCCAGGAGAGAGGTGATGATTGGGAATGGTGGTTGTGAAGGGATTTCAGAGATATGTAGGAGTAAGTTTATAACTAGTTGATTGATTGAATATAGGTGATGAGGGAGAAGAGGAAATTTCTTGTTTGAGCAAGTGGGACCTTTCATTGAAATAGGAAAACACTGCTCGGCGCCTGTGGCTCAACGGGCTAAGGCGCCAGCCACGTACACCTGAGCTGGCGGGTTCAAATCCAGCCCAGGCCCGCCAAACAACAATGATGGCAGCAACCAAAAAATGGCCAGGCGTTGTGGTGGGCACCTGCAGTCCCAGCTACTTGGGAGGCGGAGGCAGGAGACTCGCTTAAGCCCAGGAATTGGAGGTTGCTGTGAGCTGTGATGCCACGGCACTCTATCCAGGGTGACAGCTTGAGGCTCTGTCTCAAAAAAAAAAAGAGGAAAACAAGAGAAACAGGTTTGAGGGTTCGTAGACTATGAATGTAATGAATGTATTATTGTTCATGTTGAATTTTTAGTTTCTTTAGTATAATGTACTAAAGAGAGAAACAAGGCCTAAAGATAGAGATTTTGAGAGTCATCACTGTATAGTGAAAATTGAAACCATGAGCTCTGTAAGCATGTATTGAATTGCAGAAGGTCAGCGGTTTAGATCTACATGAAACACCAACATTAAAAGGAAAGGAGTAGAGCAAGAAAGGCAGATCTTTGGAGGAGACCAAGAAGTAGCCAGAGAGGTAAAAGGAATATGAAATGTATATCAGGATGACAGAAATGGACAACTGGAATGTGGCCTTCCAGTAGTTTCAATTTTATGAGTCCTATGACATGTTCTTTGGCTTTAGTAGCGAGAAGGTTGTTAGTGACCTACTGATTGGTTTCAAAGGGGTGATGGTGACTGAGGAATGGTCGCAGGTGAGACTGTTGAGATAGTGAATATAAACAGATCTTCCAAAGACTTAGTCTTTAATGAGATGGAATGAGGGCAGAGGCTTTTAGGGGACACAGAGCATTGAGGGAGGTTTTTTTTATTTTTTAATTTTAAATACATACACATCTATATGGGGGTTGGGAGAGATCTGCAGAAGAGGAAGTCTAGATACTGGTACTTAATCAGATAGAAAACATTTTATAGTATAATTATTTCTTTAAAAGTTATGTATCTGTTTTCTTTGCTTCTGTTTGATTTTGATAGGATGAAGTTGTGGTATGTCCTTATGATTCTGATCATCACATGCCTAAATCATCTTTAGCAAAGCACATAGTATCTTGTAAATTGAGGAAACTGGGTTATACCAAAGAAGAAGAGGTACCATATATTTACTGTATTTTATATATATGTGTATGTGTGTGTCATGTAATTCATGTATTAATAAATGCATAATATTTAAAACTTAACTTATTATAAGGTTTTCTAACATAAAATAATAGCCCTCTTTGTAGGGTAGGATAGTACTTGCCTAATTTCACAAATTATTATGAGAAATATTTAAGTGGTACTAATTTGTAGTTTATGTCAAATCTTAAAATAGTCAATATCTAATACTTAGGAACACTAACAGTTTTTTTTTAATGTTTAGGATAAAATGTATAATCCTGATTTTTTCTATGAGAATGTGAAGATACCTTCAGTTACTTTGAGTAAGTATTAAGTTATTTGATTATAATTTTAAAATGTCTTAGTATAGGTATTGATTTTTCATTTTTTGAATTATCAAGAGTGGATTTTATAAGCATGCTTATGTTTAAAAAAGACATTCAGTGAGGAGGCTGAGGCAAGAGAATCGCCTAAGCGCAGGAGTTGGAGGTTGCTGTGAGCTGTGTGACGCCACGGCACTCTACCAAGGGCAATAAAGTGAGATTCTGTCTCTACTAAAAAAAAAAAAAGACATTCAGTACCATAAGAGAAGGTAGGAGTAATTAATATTCGGGGAAAGTAGTTTATGTAATATAAAATTTAGTGACCAGGTTTATGATAAAAAGGCAATGAAAACCCTACAAAGCCTTGTACATTAGGGAAGGTGCCTTCCTTCTTGGTTATAACAAAAATCTGAGCATATAACGAGATTGGAAGATAAGAATAAAAATGTAAATGGGTTCCAGAGATTCATAGCATATTCAGAGGATAAAGTGTTAGGCTCTGGAAATAGAATGCCCAGATTCAACTCCTGGTTTTGTAACAAATGTTGAAGTTTTAACAAAGTAATTAGGCTGTTGCCTAAATTTTTTTTCTAAAGTGGGGCAATGATAATAGCAAATTATGAAGATTAAATGACAAGTGTGTTATGTTTAGAATTGTGCCTAAAACTTAGCTGGAAGCAACCAGAGGGGTCACAGATAATATTGCACAGGTTTCAAGAAACGTTAGCTATTCTTGATTGCTGAAATTTGTTGCTGCTGCATTCCTAATTACAGTGTTTTGTAAAGTGCCTGAAGTCTGATTATTTACTGGGCTCTAGATAGATTGGAAAGAATTCTGTGTTCAGATTATTTATGTAGCGATGTAGATGTTTGCGCTCTTTAGATTCTGGAATATTTGTCTATGTGCCCAAAGAGTTTGGATTGGAAACCAGTTAATCATTTAATTGTGACACTGATTAATCATATTTATGGATTTTTTTTGACAGATAAGGACTCTCAATTCCAGATAATTAAACAAGCTAGAACTGCAGTTGGAAAAGATGGTGATTATAACAATCAAAGTAAGTAGCATCATAGTTTGAACTAATTAATGAATCAAATTGATTTTTCTCATAAGCACATGTTACTAATTTTCAGAAAACCCCCATGAAAACAGTTACATGGGAAAGGTTAAATTTTGCACGTAACATTGGGGCAGTTTGCTTGATTTCAGCTTAATCTTTTAGATACAACCTACTCAAGTAGACCAGAGTCTTAGTAGAATACTATCTTAGCTAAAGGCTCATGCTTTGGAATTATATGGTGATTTTATACATGAGGTTACCTTGTGGATAATTTTTAAAAAATTATTTAGTAAACATAGATTTTTCTGACTTGTCATGGTTAGATTTAGGATTTTTCAGCTTTATAGATGGTGTCAAAGTGATACACAATCATATAAGACTTTAAGCACTAGTGATTCTCTTACCAAAGACTCTTTGGGCTGTGCTTTCAACTTAACTGTATTTTCAACTTATGATGAATTTATTGGGACTTATTCCTGTCAGCAGTCGAGGAGCAAATGCCATTGAGTGAGACTGTTTTAGCCTGAGATTTCTTCTAGAATGTTGAAATGCAGTGTAAAAGATGGGCTTAGGCTGAAAGAGGTTAGTCTCTTAGCTTCTTTCAGAGCATTACCCTTTATGTGAGTTGGTTTTTATTATTTTATTTTATTTTTATTTTTTGAGACAAGAGTTTCACTTTGTCACCCTTGGTAGAGTGTCATTGCATCATAGCTCACAGCAACCTCAAACTCTTGGGCTCCAATGATCCTCTTGCCTCAGCCTCCCAAGTAGTTGGGACTATAGGCGCTAGCTACAATGATGGCTATTTTTAGGGACAGGGGTCTTGCTCTTGCTCAGGCTGGGTCTCAAACCTGTGAGCTCAGGCAGTCCACCCGACTCGGCCTCCCAGAGTGCTGGGATTACAGGTGTGAGCCACCGTGCCCGGCCCTGTGAGTTGGTTTTTAATCATTGGATCTTGGACCTTTTGAAATGATTAATTCTAGGGATTCCCCTCTCAGAAAAAAAGCACAAAAATGAAGTTTTATGTATAATTTCAGAGAATTTGTAGATCTGTTCATACCCAGCTTTGGAGCTGGGTTAGAGATTTTCTTTTGGGGGCTTCAACAGAGAATAGGTTAGAATTTTTAAGCATAAGCTTTTAGGAAATTGAAAGAAAACTTAATATATCAAAACAGAAGTAAATGAGTTAATAAGAGTTTAGATTTATGATGACCCCTAGGTATGACATCTAGCCAAAGTCTGACCTGGATTTCTGAGTTGTCTTCTATAGGTAGCTTTCTCTGTACATGTTACCTTTTTCTAGCTGTATTGTATTCATCAGGCTATCGTCAATGGTTAGTTTTCTTTCTCTCTTGTTGAAGTTCAGGGTCTTTACCAGACTCTAGTAAGCCAGTATCTGAACTTGATTTCTATGAGTTGTGTTGTGGCATCTGAAGGAAGACCATTTTACCCTTACTTAGCCCGTCTACATTAGGGTTCCCTACAATAGCCTGATGCGCATTTCTTGTATTTCCTGTTCCGAAGTTCCCATTTTTGTGCCAGTCAGCTAAATTCCAGGGTTTTTTCTTTTAGAGAGACATTTGACTCTCATCTTACATGGAGATACAACTGAGCTGTCAAGGCTTTTTTGACCTTATTGGTTCTACTCAATGTCCCTGTTTAATTAGTATATCTACTACTCAATGTCCCTGTTTAATTAGTATATCTACAAAAAAGTAAAAGTTTTGATTTTTTTGGAGGGATTGATACTAAGGACTTTATTTGACTCTTAACTAGTTAGGTAAATTTCCTGAATTAATTTTAGAGTTGAAAGAGAACTTGGAGATCATCTAATCCAGCATCTGCATTTTACAGATCAGGAAACAGTTTCTGTCTGATACATCCATGTAATAAAGTTCTGGTATGTTTATTCTAAAGGTCTTCAATATTTTTATTTTTTAAAAGGTTCTTTTTTCAGGGCTCTTTTATGTATTTCATTTCTTTTTCACAACAAGTTTGTGATAGGGTGGACAAGTATTTGTCCATATTAGGTGAAGAAATAGAAGGGCATGAAAGTGAAGTAATTCGCCTCTGCTAGGTAATAGCAAAGTTGGATATAGAGCCAAGTTCTGAATTTTGGTACAAACTTTGAACTGAGTTCTGTTTTTGTTAGAAACTCTAGAAATGTATGGATTATGATTCCATGATTAAGTAGAAGTTTGTCAAAAACTTCAAATCTGTGCTTAATCTCTGCTGCTGTCAAGGCTGTTTATTGCTTATTCTAATTTGTGTAAACATATATTAAAGAAATAAGCTAGTTGCTTATCCTTGTATAAAGGCAACTTTTTTTATTTTTTCTTTCCTTATCTATGATATGAAAGTATCATTTATGTTTAGAGAAACAGAGATAGTGAATGCTGGTCCAGTAATTGGTAGCTGCTATTTTCTAAGTGAAATTAATTGCAAAAAGCAATATTAAGATAATGAAATGGGTGGAGAGTTTTATATGTATGAGTTATTTAGAAAATGTTCCTTTTTTTTTTTTTTTTTATAAATAACTGGCTAATAAGACAGATTTGGGCATGAAGTTTAGTTCTTTACAAAAGTAAAGAATTTTTTCAGTAGCCAGTTAAGAACTTTTATTTGATTTTGAATTCTTACACTGTCACTGTCCTTAAGTTAAAATTTAAATGTTAAGAATAACTATTTTTATATTATCTGTAACCCTCTTTTTTTTTTGTAGAGACAGAGTCTCACTTTATTTTCCTCTATAGAGTGCTGTGGTGTCACACAGCTCACAGCAATCTCCAACTCCAGAGCTTAGGTGATTCTCTTGCCTCAGCCTCCTGAGTAGCTGGTACTACAGGTGCCTGCCACAATGCCGGCTATTTTTTTTGTTTGTTTTGCAGTTCGGCCGAGGCTGGGTTTGAACCCGCCACCTTCGGTATATGGGGCCGGTGCCCTACTTGCTGAGCCACAGGCATCGCCCATCTGTAACCCTCTTAAAAAATTTTCTTTTTGATTCTGTGTAGAGTTCTGTAGTTTCTCAACAGATTACTTTTGTGGCCTACTTCTGTCTTACATGTTTTAAAATCTTTTACCTGCCTCTTAGCTCAGTGGCTAGGGCGCCGGCTGCATAGACCGGGGCTGGCAGGTTCAAACCCAGCCTAGGCCTGCTAAACAACAATGACAACTAAAACAAAAAAATCGCTGGGCGTTGTGGTGGGCACCTGTAGTCCCAGCTACTTGGGAGGCTAAGGCAAGAGAATCACTTAAGCCCAAGAGTTAGAGGTTGCTGCGAGCTGTGACGCCACAGCACTCTACCAAGGGCAATATGTAAGACACTGTCTCAAAAAAAAAAAAAAAAACTTTCACCCTAGGATAAGACTCTCTTTGAGTCATCTTCTTATTGATGTATTTTCTTTGAAGAGAAAATGGTTAACATTGTGCATTTTTCCTTCTAATTAATATTTTGTTTGTTGTGCTCTAAAATGTTAAGCTTTTGACAAGGTGTTATGTATGTTTCATTCTATAAGTCATGTTGGGCCTAAACTCAATGTACAGAATTCTCAATCTGTTAACTTTTATAAAAACTTGAACTATCATTAGATCTACATGCTTATTTTTAGGGATAGTTACTTTGGTTAATTTTAAAACCAAGACATTAATTTTAATCATAAAAGTCATTTATGTTTAGTAGTTTTTCTTTTCCTTCAGTCTTAAATATTCAAGTTCTATACTTCAATTTCATGAAGTATGTTTGAGTCATGGCCACGATTTGAAGATCAGTATACTATAAAAGAACCTTAAAGAGAGGGTAGAATGGCTTGAAACTCGATCTGTTCTTGTCACTTGTGAGACTTTGTGCAGGTTATGTTACTTCTGTGGGCCTTAATTTCTTTATCGTAATGTTAAGGAATTGACTCTATGAATTCTTCCTAAAATTCCACATTATATTTGTGATGATACCTCTACTACTATTGAATATTGTGTGTCATGTGTTTAAGATGCCCTGTGATGGCAAACATGACTAACAAGGAAGAATGAGAATTAGTGTTACTAAAAATAGAGTTTGGGCTGGCTGCGGTGGCTTATGCCTATAATCTTAGCACTCTAGGAGGCTGAGACGAGTGGATTGCCTGATCTCACAGGTTGGAGACCAGCCTGAGCCAGAGTTGAGAACTATTCTCTAAAAATAGCTGGACGTGTGGCCGGCGCCTGTAGTCCCCGCTACTTGGGAAGCTGATGCAAGAGAATTGGTTGAGGCCAAGGGTTTGAGGTTGCTGCGAGCTATGATGCTACAGCACTCTACTGAGGGTGAGAAAATAAAACTCTGTCTCAAAAAAAAAAAAAGTAGAGTTTGGTGGAGTGATGAAAAAGTCCTAGAGATGGATAGAGATGATGGCTGCACAACATGTGAATGTACTTAATGTCTCTGAACTGTACACTTAAAAATGGTTAACATATTAAACTTTACTACAATTAAAACTGCAAAAAAAGGCAGCTGGAGGGTAATGAGTTACTATTATTACAGCACATTCAGATTTACCTCTAAATCTTACAGAAATGTGCATTTTGAAAATTGACATTTTATGTAAATGTAAGCTTATTTGTGTTTATCCTTTTTATTTTTTGCTAGAAATATCTATGTTCTGAATGATTTGAATGCAGCTTGTTGCTTAACTTTTCCTGTACTTTTTCTTTTTCAGTAATTGGGGTGAGTATAAAGAGGAATTAGGAACCTGAATATACTCCTTATTTAAAGATATGCAGTATCCTTTTTGCAAATGATATCCTTTTAAAAGTATCAATCAAATTTCTAAACTTTATCTTAATAGCTATCACAATATTATAGTCTTAATTTGGAATTTTGGTTGAATTACAAGAAATTTTAGTATCAGTCTGCACCATAAAGAAATTGGAGATAAATAAATCAAAGAAAATGCCAAAATATTTTAAGGAAGAAATCATATTTCTTTGTTTAAAAATAACAGGCAAAGGTTTATGTGGAGCTTGTTTGTTATTCATCATTGTTTTTTAAGTTTTGTGTTTTTCTACCAGATTTTTATAGCCTATATTCAAAGGAATTGGGCTTATCAGAGTTAATTTTTTTATAATTTTATATTATAAAATTAGATGTTTTTATACCTGGCTACATAAAAGAACTTTTCCTAGTGCCTACCAAAATTAGAATAAAGTTGATTAACTTGAGAAGGAATCTTCTTCCTCACTAATTCAAAGTCTAGTAAAAATGGCCATATATTGTTATCTATAGCTATTAAACCACAGCCTCAGATTCAGAGCAGCTCTCCTCTTAATTTGTAGACAAATGTAAAGTCATCTCTTTTTGGTTGTAATGCTTAGTTCATAGTATGTTCTTGTTTGAATTCTTCTTGTGCTTCTACCTAAGAAGGTTAATGAGGTTAGACTTTATCAAATATCTGGGAAGAGCTACTGATTTTTACATTGTTCTGTGAACCATAGTTACTACTTTAGGATAACCTAGCAAACATTGAAAGGATTTCTTTACACTTGATCTTAGCCAAAAGGCCAAGACGTGGTTAAGATTCCTTTAGTAACTCATGCTTTTTGTTTGCATTAGTGAGTGATGAACTCTAGCAAGAATTGTTTTAAATTGCTTTTTTTACAGTTCCAATCATTTTTTTATTTGAGAAAATTTGAATCTCAAAACAAAAATTTTCTTCAATGTTTAATACATCATATCAAGGTATTGTATTTACTTTTTTCATTAATGAGCAGATTTTGGAAAGTTCTGTAACTTCTGGGGGGCACTGCTATTTACTTTTTTAAATTAATTTGTTTAAGCTAGTATATTTCCTCCTAAGGAAACTGAAATGAGATTAGTTTCAGTTTAATCTGTCTTTGGTCTGAGGAAACCTGGGATTTCTGCTACTTAATTGTTTTTTGGTCCCTAGCTCTAAGTCACTGCATGAATGGAATGTATTTTGAATATTGACCATCCAGCCTGTTGTCTCATACAAAAAAGACATTTTTTTACACTTTTAAAAATGTTTCCATAGTTTATTTTCAAAGGAACATTCATGTATATTACCTATTAAAAGCATTTTTTCAGCTTTTATGAGGGAAAGCATGTAAATAGATAATAGCTACTTTCCCAATATGGGTAGTCTTTTAAAAATTATTACTTTAGGCGGCGTCTAGCTCAGTGGGTAGGGCGCCAGCCACATACATCAAGGCTGGTGGGTTCGAATCTGGTCCAGGCCAGGTAAACTGACAATGACAACTATAACAACAACAGCAAAAATAGCTGGGCATTGTGGCGGGTGCCTGTAGTCCCAGCTACTTGGGAGGCTGAGGCAAGAGAATCACTGAAGCCCAAGAGTTTGAGGTTGCCTTGAGCTGTGACACCATGGCACTCTACCGAGGGCGACAAAGTAAGACTCTGTCTCAAAAAAGAAAAAAAAAATTATTATTTCGTAGCTTTCCTTAGAGCAAATTGTCTCTTCTGGTTGTTACTGCCTGCCTTCATGGGATGTATGTTATTACTGGAGAGAATAACAAGTGTTTGTAATACCTGGTATATCCTTTGGGTGGCTGTAGTGTTCAGGGCAGTCAGTGTTTACCATTTGTTGCATAGATTGGTATTTTGTATGTTTATGGATTATTATGAAAAAGCAGTTTGTGTTAGTATTGCATTATTAAAGCATGTGTTTTAAAAAAGTAAGTAGTAGATTTTAAGTCCAAGATGTTTCATGTATTGTTTATTCTTGTGATTTTATTTTTACTTTAGGAATTTATTCTTCATTGCCTGTTGAAGTTCCTCTCAATCACAAACGGTTTGTTTGTGATCTAACTCAAGCGGATCGCCTTGCCCTCTATGATTTTGTAGTTGAAGAGACAAAGAAAAAGCGCTCCGATTCTCAAATCATTGAAAATGACAGTGATCTATTTGTGGACTTGGCTGCCAAAGTCAATCAAGGTTTGAGCTTTACATTCTTAATTATTATTTCATTCTGTGAATGTTATTAAGATGATTTAGTTGTCAGGCCAGTTTGTGTTGGAGTAGAATGGTTTTATGTCCTTTAATATTGACAGCCCTCGATGTCTGTGGGTTAAATATCCATGAATTCAAACAACTATGGATTTAAAATATTTGAGAGAATAAATGGATGGTTGTATCTACACTAAACATCTAGAAGTTTTTTCTTGTCATAATTCCCTAAACAATACAGTATAACAATTTACATAGCATTTATATTGTACGTGTTAGGTATTAAAAGTAATCTAGAGGTGACGAAGTATTTGGAGTCTGTGTATAGGTTATATGTTAATACTATGGCATTTTATATAAGGCCTTGAGCATCAATGGATTTTGGTATCTTTGGGGGCGGTCTGGAACCAATCCCACATGTATACCGAGAGATCAATATATAATTTACTCAGTGCTTGACTTTTACATTAATCATACCTTCCTTCTGTTAGAATGTTACAATTATGCTATTTAATCTACCTACACTAATGGCCCGAAAAAAGGAATGAAATAAAATTATCGCCTAGGGCCTGTGTGTAGTGGCTCACACCTATAATCCTAACACTCTGGGAGGCTGAGGATGGAGACCAGCCTGAGCAAGAATGTGACTTTGTCTCTACTAAAAATAGAAAAACTAGGTGGGCGTAGTGGCGGGTTCCTGTAGTCCCCAGCCACTGGGGAGGCTAATGCCACTGCCCTCTTCCAGGGGCAACAGAGTGAGACTCTGCCCCCCACCCCATATGGTAGTCCACATATGAATAGTGTAGAATTTTTAGAATCTTTTTGTCTGCTGCCTTGAAGCATATTGAAATATAGGATTCTGGTGTTCTTACTTGCTAATTCATAAGAATTTAAAAGTTCCAAAAGTATAATTTTATTGTTTTATTAGATAATAGTCGAAAAAGTCCAAAATCCTACCTTGAAATCCTGGCAGAGGTGAGAGATTATAAAAGACGACGCCAGTCCTATAGAGCTAAGAATGTTCACATAACTAAGAAATCATATACTGAGGTAAGTTTTATATAATCTTGTATATCTTTGTTGATATGTACAAAAATTTCCCTTAGGTAGTTTTCTAAATCTGTTTTATGAATTTCCACAGTTCCTTGAAAGTTTTCTGAAAGGAAGGATCTTCAGGGTATCCTACCTGATTTGTGTTTGCTCCATCACTTTTAGAGCCACCTAGGCAAAGGCTTTCATAGTACCAAACCCATATGTATATATACACACACATGCACACATATAAATAAAGAAGTTGTACAGTCTTAAAAAATATTCTGCTTTTGAGAAAGTAGTATTGTATCATGGTAAGACCATTAGTTTTGACTTTAGATAGATCTCACCTTGAGTTTTGATTCTGCTGTCTCTCCTTTTTTTTTTTCCTTAATTGAGACAGAGTCTCACTTTGTCACCCTCTGTAGGGTGCCACAGCAACGTCCAACTCTTGGGCTCAAGTGATTCTCTTGCCTCAAGCTCTCTAGTAGCTGGGACTACAGGTACCTGCCACAGCGCCCAGCTATTTTTGTCGTTGTTGTGTTTAGCAGGCCTGGGCTGGGTTCTAACCCACCAGCCCCACCACCCACATGTGGCTGGCATCCTAACCACTGAGCTATAGGCACCTAGCCTCTTTTTTTTGGAGACAGAGTCTGCCCTTGGTAGATTGCCACAGCGTCTTAGCTCAGCAACCTCAAACTCTTGGGCTCAAGCAATTCTCTTGCCTTAGGCCCCCAAATAGTTGGGACTATCGGCGCCTACCATAATACTTGACTATTTTTTATTTTTACAGATGCGGGTCTCACTCTTGCTCAGGCTGGTCTTAAACTCCTGAGCTCAGGCAATCTACCTGTCTCAGCCTCCCAGAGTGCTAGGATTACAGAAGTGAGCCACTACACCCAGCTATTCTGCTGTTTCTTTTCTTTTTAATTGAGATAGTCTTACTTGTTCACCTGGGTAGAGTGCTGTGGCATCACAGCTCATACCAACCTCAAACTCTTGGGCTCAAGCGATTTTCTTGCCTTAGCCTCCTGAGTAGCTGGGACTACAGGTGCTTGCCACAACGCCCAGCTATTTTTTTTGTTCTGTTTTAGCAGGCCCTGGCTGGGTTTGAACCCACAAGCCCTGGTGCATGTGGCTGGCGCCCTAACCTACATGCTGAGTTACGGGTGCCGCTGTATTCTGCTGTTTCTTATTGGCTGTTTTATTTGGGCATATTTTTTGAGGTTTTTGGACTAAATATTTTTCATTTTACAAATTTTGCAGAATTGAGATAATGCATGTAAACACAGAAATTTTTCAATAAATATAAGCCGTTAACTTTTTTTTGCAGAATAATTTTCATTTTACAAATTTTGCGGGATTGAGATAATGCATGTGAACACAGAAATTTCTCAGTAAATATTAGCTGTTAACTTTTTTTGGTAGATGTGCGTCTATGTACTCTAGTATATATTTCGGCTAAGAATATGTTGGTATGTGGCTGGGCATGGTGGCTCACACCTGTAATCGTATCTCTCTTGGAGGCCAAGGCAGGAGGATCCCTTGAGCTCAGGAGTTGGTGACCAGCCTGAGCAAGACGAGACCCTGGCTGTACTAAAAATAGAAAAAATCAGTGCGGCATTGTGGCTAGTGTCTATACTTCCACCTACTTGGGAGGCTGAGGCAAAAGGATCACTCAAGCCCAATAATTTGAGGTTGCTGTGAGTCAAGCTGGCACCACAGTACTGTATCTTGGGCAACAGAGTGAGACTGTCTCAAAACAAAACAAAAAAAATGTGTTGGTATATTTATGCTTTAGTCTCTAGGTTTATCTCTAGACTTATTTTCAGATGTCACTTAATGGCTGACTAGAGATGATGAAATTTTTGGTGTATGAATTACCTTACCCAGACTCTTACAAATAATTTCTTCATTGATTCCCTAACTGTTCCCAGATTATTTCTTCTCTCTGATTCAAAGACCTTCCATACTCTGGCCTCATTTTACCTTGTACCTTCTTTTGCTTTAGTCAAGCATGTTTCTTAAGCTATATCTGATTATACATATTTATTCTTACCACCATGTCTTTTTTTTTGAGACAGAGCTGTCACCCTGGATAGAGTGCTGTGGCATCACAGCTCATAGCAACCTCCAATTCCTGGGCTCAAGCAAGTCTCCTGCCTCTGCTTCCCAAGTAGCTGGGACTACAGGTGCCTCCCACAACGCCCGGCCGTTTTTTGGTTGCAGCCGTCATTGTTTGGCAAGCCCGGGCTGCATTCGAACCCGCCAGCTCAGGTGTATGTGGCTGGCGCCTTAGCCTGTTGAGCCACAGGCGCCGAGCCAACACCATGTCTTGATACTTGTTATTTTTTCACCAGGAATGCTCTTTGTTTTTGCCATTTTACATCTTCATGAGTGTAAGGGCCATTGTTTCCCCAAGGTACAAGTTGACTCTGGGCTATTGCTGGTTTATTGTACTAATACTCTGTACCACACAGCTTAGCACTTAATTTTATGCCATTCTTTTTACAATTTAAGTATGTGTTTTACCCTTACCTTTCCCAGTAGAAGTCTGGGACCATGTTATATTACCTTGGTGATTCTCAAAATCCCTCAGATACATGATTCATCACTTCTTTTCTGACCTCATAACCTTGTAATCAAGTTTCAGTGTTGCTGCTAGTGTTCTCTGTGGTTTTGTGGTTAATTTTTTATTCAAACATCTACTAAAGTGAATGATATGACCTAAGATATGTACATATCATTTGTTATGTACATATCATTTGGGCTGCTTTAAAAATACGGCCTTCTTGTTTTATCTTACACCCCTGATGACTGCCTATCTCTTCTTGCTCCCATACTTGGTAATTTTGAAACCAGATCCCAAATACCTTTCATTTCTAATTACTTCAGTGTTTATAAATCTTTTCTTTTAGTTTTTGGCCGGGGGCTGGGTTTGAACCTGCTACCTCTGGCATATGAGGCCGGTACCCTATTCCTTTGAGCCATAGGCACCAATCTTTTTTTTTTTTTAAGAGACAGAGTCTCACTTTGTTGCCTTCGGTAGAGTGCCGTGGGTGTCACAGCTTATAGCAACCTCCAGCTCTTGGGCTTAGGCGTTTCTCTTGCCTCAGCCTCCCGAGTAGCTGGGAGTACAGGTGCCCACCACAATGTCAGGCTATTTTTTTTATTGTTGCAGTTTGGCCGAGGCCAGACTCAAACCTGCCACCCTTGTTATATGGGGTCGATGCCCTACTCACTGAGCCACAGGCACTGCCCTATAAATCTTTTAATAATTTATTGTATTTCTGGTCATGGCTTTTTCAACATTTTATCCATTCCTAGCCTCATTCATGTCCTACCTTTTACATTTTGTTTGCTCTATTCTACACAAAATGACTTTGACAAATTTCAGGGAAAAATTATTATATACTTTAGTTAGTTACTATGCACAACTGCTGTGGGTATGCAAAGATAAATGGTTCACAGACGCCAGCCTCAAGGAGCTTGTTTAATAGTTTAATAAGTGAAACAGACATTTCAAAATATGGATTGTGTCAAGTGCTGAAATAAAGGTGAAATGGAAGTATATGGGAGGAGGGAGTGGTAGTTTTTAAACGGTTAGTTTGGCAAGGGCCTTATCAAGAAGTTTTACTTTGAGGGAAAGGGGAAAAGGAAGCAGGGAGGAATAAAGGAATATCTGGTAGGCCTGTGTTAGGTGGTTCTAGGGCTTTAGGGCCCTCATGTAGATCTGCTAGACAGGGTGTTGAGTGGGGTTTCTAGGGAAATGTGAAAGCTAGAATTTGAGTACGAGTGTGTGTGACCCATGTCACTCCACAGAAACATATTGTGGGGAGGTGAAATGGTGGATAAGGATTTTCCAGGAGGAAAGATTCACATTCTTAAAAGTAGGTAAGAGTACAGGTGTTTTTTAGAGACCCATTAACAATCCAGACTGACTAGAATTTAGAGCTTCTGATGAACTGTCCGTTGAGAGATAAGGCTGGCTTCTACCTGGTGTTGTAAAATGCTGGAGGGCTTTAAAGTCTTCATTGAGGAGTTTGGATATTTTTTCATTTTTCTTTGGGAACCATCGAAATTTCTTTAAGGTAGAGAGAAACACAGCCAGCCCTGAGCTGTAGTGTCTTTGAGATTGTCACTTGTCTACTGTACTTTCGTTTTTAAAAAATTTCCTATTTAAGCATGAGTAAGTAAAAGCTGCTATTTTAATTTGATCTTTGCTTCCACAGAGACTAGTCCTGTGCTTGACACCATGGGTAAATGGGAAAGAAAAAACTTTCATATAGTTCTTACACATAAAGGATTAAGTCTCATTGAGAAGGTGTTTGGGCAGTCTAAGTCATAGGTTAAAAAAAAAAATTGTAAATAATCTCTTAACAGAGAGATTAGGGTTCTTTTTGTTGTTGTTGTTGTTGTTTGTTTATTTTGTTTTTTGAGACAGAGTCTCACTGAGCTGTCTAGGCTAGAGTGCCATGCCATCAGCCTAGCTAACAGCAGCCTCTAGCTCTTGGGTTCAGGCGATCCTCTTGCTTTAGCCTCTTGAATAACAGCTACTACCGGTTCCCACCACAACACCTATCTAATTTTTCTGTTTTTAGTAGAGCTGAGGTTTCACTCTTGCTCACTCTGATCTCCTGCCTCGGCCTCGCAGAGTGCTAGGATTATAGGCGTGAGCCACCGCACTCAACTTATCTTTTCTATCCGCATGTTTTTTTACTCGATCTCTGTCTGTACATCATTTTTTTCAGAACTATTAATATTTAATAGTTATATAGCATACATCATGACTCTATTCCTAAGAATAGGGATATTTTCTTAATATCCCTTCATAATATTACTTTTATAATACAATTATCAATTTTTTTTTTTTCCCAGAGACAGAGTCTCAAGCTGTCACCCTGGGTAGAGTGCTATGGCATCACAGCTCACAGCAACCTTAAACTCTTGGGCTTAAGTGATTCTCTTGCTTCATCCTTCCAAGTAGCTGGGACTACAGGCGCCCACCACAATTTCCTGCTATTTTTGTTGTTGTTGCAGTTGTCATTGTTGTTTTAGCTGGCCCAGGCTGGATTCGAACCTGTCAGCCTCGGTGTATGGGGCCGGTGCCCTACAGTTACCAATTTTAAATTTAACACTGATGTCATACTTTTATCTACTGTTCATATTCTAGTTTGACCATTGCCTTTTTTATGTTATCTAAATTGGACACATCACAGAGTCTATTATATGTCTTAGGTCCTAACTAAATATTTGATTGATTGTTAACAATAATTTTTCTAATAGTTCTGTAGCGTTAACTTTCTCACAGCTTTCTTATCTGAATCTTGGTGCTGAACTCTGCCTAGGTGATTCGGGATGTGATAAATGTGCACATGGAAGAACTCAGTAATCACTGGAAAGAAGAACAGGAAAAAGCAGAGGATGATGCTGAGAAGTATGTCATTGTCTTATTGGTGAAATAATCACTTTTAATCAATTACCTGTAATTATTTAATTTTAGCATTTTTAAGATCCTTGATAGCATGCTATATATAATCTTAAATGCTTATTGTTCATTGTTGTCAGTGCTCAGTATGATTATACCAGAGCTCTTCAACAGTGCCCTTTGACAGTTTGGGGTGGGGGGGCAGCCGTGTTAGTGAAATATTTAAATAGCAAAACATAATAGGTTTTTTGGCCTCTTATGCAGAATGTAAGGTTGTTCCTATTTATTTAGACCCTATCTGCCATTGGTTTGATACTGAACGTTGCATTTTAGGCTGGGCGTATCTGTGTGTATGTAATAGAGACCACTGGTAAAACGAACTGATGAATGTTTTTTTCTCTTTCAGGAAGGAAGAAAGGCGATCAGCTTCTGTAGATTCACGACAGTCTGTTGGAAGCTATTTGGATACTGAGTGTTCACGACATAGAAGAGATAGGAGTAGGAGCCCACATAGACGAAAAAGAAATAAGGATAAAGATAAAAACCATGAGTCAAGAAGAAGGAAAGAGAGGTGAGTCTAATATGCATCATCTACCATTGAATTGTTTACTTTTGAAAAGCAGAACAGGTCTTCCTTTACAGATTGTGCTGAGAAAGTAGATTAAAAGAATAAGTTAAGGAGAGTAAGTAATTGGTGAAGATTCTTAACATTCATCATAGTTGAGTTCAGATAATCACAGTTGTAGTGACAGAATTTTATGTGTGATTGGATATTGATTTCCCTTTTGTATTACTCACTCGCTTGCTTCCTAACCAGGATATTTTAAAGTAATGGCTAGGTAGGAAGTTAACTGTTTAAAAGATGTTTACCTAGATTTTTTTCTTCAGCTTCTTTCTTCCCTCTTACTCTTATTCTTTCTCACTATTTTTCCTGATAATTTTTTAGTTAAAGGGTATATAGGGTAAGAGAGAAGATCCAGACTTTGATAGTCAGTTTTGGCCTTGTTAGTAAAATTTTGATAGCTAGAGATATGTGAATTAATACTGAAATAACAAATTTAAATCAATTGAGGCCTGTTCCTATATCCTAGCTGCTTATGAGGTATATACCTGGCTCTCAAATTCATCAGATCTGTAACTATCTCAGTCTGCTACTCTTTCCCCATTATTACTATCCCGATTAAAGAGATGACCTTCATCTATTCACCTAAGTCTGAAATCAAGCAGTCGTTTTAGATGGTTCTTTCTTATTGCTTGCCATCTTGTCAGTTCCTTATTGCTGTTAATCTTAAGATACCCTACATATACCTCCTCTTCTCTGTGCATGTTACTGTCCATCTGGAAAATGACGGTAGTTTTCCTATTTTCTACTTTTGGTCAGGCTGGTGTTAAACTCCTCTAAGTTCAAGCAGTCCTCCTACCTCAGCCTTCCAGAGTGCCAGGACTACAGGCATGAGCCACCTGGCCTCTTTTTTAGTTTTATATACATAGTGCTTGTCAAAGAATATGCTTTAAAGTGACATTTTGTCTCTTCAGGGCCATTGGTCATCGGGAATTAGTAAAACTTATTGTATTGGTTTGGTAATTTTGTTCATCTAATATCATTCAGTTCATAGGTATAAAGCTAGCTATGATTTGGTCCTTCTCTTACAAAAATGAAACATTTGCCTAGTGATCTCTTGATTCATATGATATTTTATAATTATACATACCCAGACTAACTCTTGATTATCTGTCAGAAATGGTGCTGTTTCATTTCTTTCAAGTTTATAAGTACTTCTTCGACTTAAGTAATTTTTGACATGTTTTTAATCATTCCTCATTGTCTTAACTACATTAAAAGTCCTTAAAAATCTAAACATGAAATAATTTTCTTTAAAGAAGATAAACTAGGCATTAGCAAGAAATACTTCTCGGCCAGGTGTGGTGGCTCACACCTGTAATCCTAGGACTCTGGGAGGCCAAGGTGGGTGGATTGCTTGAGCTCAGGTTTGAGACCAGCCTGAGCAAGAGTAAGACCTCATCTCTAAAAACAGCTGGATTTTGTGTCAGGCACCTGTACCCCAGCTGCTTGGGAGGCTGAAGCAAGAGAATTGCTTGAGCCCAAGAGTTGGAGGTTGCTGTGAGCTATGACGCCATGGCACTCCACCCAGGGCAACAGCTTGAGACTCTATCTCAAAAAAAAAAAAAAAAAAAAATACTTATCAATAGGACAAGGCTAATCTTTGATAGCTGCCCTTGCGGTAGAATCAATTATGAGGACTTGAGATAAGAGCCAGGATAAGGAAATTAGATAATTTCTGAATTCTTGGTATGGCCTTTATATTTAACTTGAAGTAAATTATCTGGTCATGTATCATTTTCAGTTACTCAGTTCAGTTTTAAGGTAGAACTTAAAAAAAAATATTTTTTCTGGGCGGCACCTGTGGCTCAAAGGAGTAAGCACTGGCCCCATATGCCAGAGGTGGTGGGTTCAAACCCAGCCCCGGCCAAAAAGCGCAAAAAAAAAAAAAAAATTTTTTTTTTTCTTATCCCTATTTCAGTTTTTCATTTAGTTTTAATAATTCATGTTTTATATTTACTGTTAAAAAAATCACTGTTAAGTTCCAAATGCATGTTTTAACTTGGCCTAGTTTATGTCTGATGAACGAATATATTGCTCTTGAATTACTATTTTAAAACTTTGATATTAAAATATATTATTTATAACAGTTTTTTTATACCCTTTTCACTTAGGGATGGAGAGAGACATCATAGTCATAAAAGAAGAAAGCAAAAAATGTAAATGGAGTATTCATTCATGTATTAATTATGCTTATGTCATGATAATCAATATGCTAATATTTTAATAGCTTTGCATAGGAAAATGTGTTTATATGATCTGTTTATTGCACATTATTTTCAATAAATACTTACTGCTTCGAACTGTGAGTACATTATATGCCCTACAATTTGGTTTTCCATATATTTTAGAGATGGTTTACTTCCTATTACTGATTTTGTTTTGTTCTTTTGGGTAATTTATGTATCACAAAATTATTTAATTTAAAAAGTCAAAGTATATAAGTTATGTATGAATACTTTATCATTGTGAATAACTGAACTTGACATAGGAAGCTAAAGTCCCCTTGGAACACCATCTACAGTCCCTTTGCCCATTCCTGTGGTAACTCCTCTTTACCACTACCCCAGTAAATTGGAATGTTGAAAAACAATCTAGACTTCTGGAGTGGGAATAGCCTGGCTAAATAAAGTATGGTATAGTCATAAGAATAGATTACTATGTTGGAATTAAAAGAAGTAAATGAAATCTGTATTAACATGGCTCAATCTCAGAAATAGGATGTTAAATGAAAATAGCAGGTTATAAAAAGTTATATATGAGTTATATATATGTACATAACAATACTATGCATTTTTTATGTCTATAAATATATTTTTAAGGGTTCAGAAGAATCTATAATAAACTAATAGCAATTAGGGGGTATAAATGGGAGAGATTAGGGGTGGATACCATGATTGGGAGAGTAGTCAAAGGAGATTTTAGCTTTATCAATGATATATTAATTATTTTAAATAAGGTATTAATGTTTCACATGTTAATTTAAAATACATTGTCATTTTGTGTTTTGTAAAAACTTAATTGAAGTATTACTTACCTACATTAAAAAGCACCCATTTTTAAGTGTGTATTTCATTGGGTTTTGACAAATTTATACCCCTGTATAACCATCATCATGGTCAAGATGTAGAATATTTCCATTGTCCCCCAGAGTTCCCTTGTATCCCTTTGGCAAACAGTTCCTCTAACCCTAGCCGCAGGCAACCACAGATCAGAACTTCCTTAGAAAAGAGAAATAAGTGGAGATTAGGAGTGAGGTGGAGGAATAGGGGAAGATAGAGTAGGAGAAAGAAAGGAAAAGATCTAAAGGCATCCAGATCTCCTTAAAGTTTGAATTTTAAGTATAGTATCAACCGCTGCACTAGTGAATAAAATGTAGAATGAGGTGAAAAGTGACATTTCTTTGATCCTTGAATTAATTTTTCCATACTCACTTGTTTTGTTTTGGCCCTGTTGCTGGATTATGAGCTCCTTTAGAGGAAGTCTTATATCTTCATCAGTGTGACCCCTGTGCCTGGCACTAAGAGTTGTCAATTTGTTATTTTAAATTTTTTTTTTTTTTTTTTTGAAACAGAGCCTCAAGCTGTCACCCTGGATAGAGTGCTGTGGCATCACAGCTCACAGCAACCTCCAATTCCTGGGCTCAAGTGAGTCTCCTGCCTCCGCCTTCCAAGCAGCTGGGACCACAGGCGCCCACCACAACGCCCGGCCATTTTTTGGTTGCAGCTGTCATTATTGTTTTGGCGGGCCCCAGGCTGGATTCGAACCCGCCAGCTCAGGTGTACGTGGCTGGCGCCCCAGCCCGTTGAGCCACAGGCGCCGAGCCTATTATTTTAAATTTTGACAAAAGCTTTTCACACCATCACCTCACATCTAGTTTTGATTTTAGAGTGCTGCTATGAATAATGACTACAGATCCCATCTGTCTTAAGTCCTAGCTTCGATAGGCCATTTCTTATATACTGGCTGCAAATGATTTTCTCTTCTGAACTTTGTTAAAGACTAATGCTAGTTAATGTTTACTGAGCACTTACTACATGTCTGACTGTTCTAAGAGTACATCACCTTTTGCTCTTTCATTCATTTGTTGATAGACACTTGGGTTGTTTCTACCTTTTGGCTATTGTGAATAATGCTGCTTTAAACATGAGTATACAAATACCTGTTAGATTCCTTGCTTTTAATTCTTCAGGGCAGGGGTCCTTAAACTTTTTAAACAGGGAGCCAGTTCACTATCCCTCTGACCGTTTGAGGGCTGGACTATAGTTTAAAAAAAAAGAAAAACTATGAACAAATTCCTATGCACACTGCACATACCTTAGTTTGAAGTGAAAACAACAAAACAGGGGCGGCGCCTGTGGCTCAAAGGAGTAGGGCATCGGCCCCATATACCGGAGGTGGTGGGTTCAAACCCAGCCCTGGCCAAAAACTGCAAAAAGAAAAAAAAAGGAACAAATACAGACAAAATATTTAAAATGAAAAAAAAAAAGGCGCCTTCTATCTGCAAATAAAGACCTCCTAACTTCAGAAAAAAGCCCACCTTAACCGTAAAAAAGGCCCTACTAACTGCAAAATAAGAAAGAAAAAAAAAACAGAGCTCCTAACTTCAAAAAAAAGAAAAAAAATTTGGGTGGCGCCTGTGGCTCGAAGGAGTAGGGCCCCAGCCCCATATACTGGAGGTGGAGGGTTCAAACCTGGCCCCAGCCAAAAACTGCAAAAAAAAAAAAAAAAAAAAAAAATCATAACTTGTTCTTACCTCAATCTTCAGGCAGCAGCTGGCTCTGCACAGGCAAGCTCATGACTCCTCCGATTAAGAGTCTCAGTCTCACTCGAGGAGTCGAGAGACAGAGAGAAGGAGGGGAGTCAGTGCAGCGCACATTCCACACATGCTGCACTGTAGCCCACGAGGAGTCAGCTGCTAAGTGGGATGGGCAAAAACAACGGGGAGTGGGGGTCGGGGGTGGGGGGGAGACAGAGAGAAGGAGGGGAGTCTGAGAGTGTGGCACACGTTCCACACATGTGCACTGTGGCCCTGGATGAGTTGGCTTGTAAGCAGGACAGGTACTGGTGGCAAAAAACACCCGGCGGGCCAGATAAATGTCCTCGGTGGCCCGCGGGCTGTAGTTTGAGGACCCCTGCTTTAGGGTATTTGACTAGAAGTGGAATTGCTGGGTCTGTAGGGTAGCTTGATTTTTGGAGAAATCATTATACAGTTTTTCACAGTGGCTGTGTGCTTTACATTCCTATCAGCATACATAAGGCATACAATTTTTCTATATTGCTGGGAGCACATGTTATTTTCTGTTTTGTTATGTTTGTGTTTTAATAATAGCCATTCTATTGGATCTGAAGTGGTATCTCATTGTGGTTTTGATGAACTCTATATTAAGCTGATTTAATTGTCATATAATATGTTATATGAAAATAATAAGGTGGCTCAGCGGGCTAAGGCGCCAGCCACGTACACCTGAGCTGGTGGGTTCGAATCCAGCCCGGACCTGCCAAACAACAATGGTGGCTGCAACCAAAAAAAAAAAAAATGGCCTGGCGTTGTAGCGGGCACCCTGCAGTCCCAGCTACTTGGGAGGCAGAGCCCAGGAATTGGAGGTTGCTGTGAGCTGTGATGCCATGGTACTCTCTCCAGGGTGACAGCTTGAGGCTCTGTCTCAAAAAAAAAAAAAAAGAAAATAATAAGGTATGACTGCTTACTGTTAATCACCATTTTAGAGATGAGGAAACTGAGGCTCAAAAACTTAAGTAACTGCTCTAGTTTGCAGAGAAAGTG
>CAUYRH010020527.1:0-23844 GCA_963574655.1 Perodicticus potto | reverse complement strand
TTAACTTAATTATTGCTAGTTTTGAAATGTCTTTGTAAGAGTAGGGTTGGCATAGATGCAGCAATATGTAAGATTAAGAGATGGGGTCACACTTATCTGTGTTCCTATGGGAACTATTTGAATATTTGTTTTATACGGATTTTTATTCACTTTTCAGACATGCTATAAAGGAGCACCCCTCCACTGCTCAGCAAGTATTTGTAGCTTGTACAGTGGCAGAATGGGCCAAAAGCTTAGTGTTGTGACCTGTTTTAAGAATAAAGTATCTTGAAATTAAAAAAAAAAGAACAATTACCAAATGGAACTGGCTGAACTGCGGAATTGTGACTCTCTGAAAGATGCATTCAAGTCAAGCAGCTTTCCTAATTTCTATGCATCTCTCCCCTCTGAGACATATCCTAATCTCAGGAACCATGCATTCAAAATGGCAACCATCTTTGGCAGCACTTATGTTTGTGAACGGATTTTTTTCCAGAATGAAACATCTGAAATCTCCAACCAAATCTAGACTAACTAATGCACACTTGCATCACTTGTTACGACGAGCAGTGACAAATATGGAACCTGACATTGACCATCTCATTAGCCAAAAGCAGGCACATATTCCCATTGAAATACTGGTAAGTTTGTTGATTTAACTTTATTTGTTCTTCATTTTAAATATTGTAGTTGTTCCCGTTTTGTTTTTTTACTTCAAAATAAGAAATGTGCAGTGTGCATAGGAATTTGTTCATAGTTTTTTTTTTAACTATAGTCTGGCCTGCCAAAGGTCTGAGGGATAGTGAACTAGCCCCTTGTTTAAAAGTGTTTGAGGACCCCTGCTCTGGAGTAAGCATCACATTGACATTCAAATTTCTTCTCACCATAGTGTAAATCATACCAGATCCTGTGCTGAAATTGGATTATAATAGACAGGAAGGAAACCTGGGGAACCACAGGATAGTTCAGAAAATTCACTCCAGGCCAGCCCTGCCCAGCAGCAAATCTTTGTTTGACCTTAGCAAAGAGGTTGAGCAGCAATATCTTTCTATTATTATTATTACTATTATTAGGACAGCTGCTAGTGCTACTATTACCATCAGTCTGCTCTATCCATTCCAGTCCATCAAATTTCAGCTTCTTTTGTGAAATTCGAGCTTGACTGTTCGATTATGTTTTCTCAGTGCTCCACAAACGAAGCTGATCCTTTTGTTTTTATTCATTTTAAGTGTCAACAGATGTTCTCTTAAAATATTCACAAGCTGTACCAAAGAGAAAGGTTTTGATGGCCAACAAATTTAAGTAGAAGTGGGACTAAGAGGAAAGGATTTCTTTCCTTTGGGTAATAAGCACAAGACAACGTTGTGGACTAACAACATTTCTTCCCTGACTGTGTTTTAAACAGTTTTTTCTCCTTCCTGGGGATGGGAGATCCTCAGTTCAGTAGCTGACTTCCCAGAGGACTTTGTAGAAACTGGTTGGACTCTCTCTTGTGTGTTCAGGTGATGAACCAGCATCTTCCTTCACTCTGAACACTTCCTTCCCACCACAGTGAGGTCTTCACACCTGCAGCCACAAGCAGACTCTGGGGTGGCTGTCTGGGTTGCATACCAGCTCCTCTTGTAGAAGGAGTTGGTAAGAGGCTCCTGCATCCTATTCATAGCTGGTCTATTCCCTCGGCTTCTGGACTCCTAACTTCTAAATTCCAGATATTTCTCAACTCCTTGCCTACAGCCTTCTTGGACTTCTCACCTCCAGATGCTTCTGAGGTACACGCTGCCCCTTTTGTCTGATCTCCATAAGCCATGATAATTGTGGCCCTCACAGAACAAATACAGAGAAAGCAAAGCCATAACTTTCCAGTCATCCCCTGAAGTGATAGAGTGGAAAAGTCAGGCTGCAAATTACTAGACAGGAAATGATTCACAACAACCAGCTTCAAACAGGGCCTTGATCATCCTGGTTATCTCAGTCCATTGCCTGAGCTCTTCCTCACATGCCTATAGCTGTTCTAACCTTTCTTTTGTCCTAACTGGCCCTCCTAGTGAGATAGAAGACCCGGAATGACAAATTCACAGAGGCACTGCAGTGTTCAGCTTCTCCCTTCTGCCTTGCTCACAAGAAGACAAAATTTCCTACAGAAGCATAGAGGAAATGTTGTTTGGGTTTCTTTCTAAATGGATTTTATTTTTTAGAGCACTTTTAAGTTCACAGCAAAATGGAGTGAAAAGTACAAATTGTTCCCATATATCCTCAGCCCACACACATTTATAGCCTCCCTCACAATCAGCATCTCCCACCAGTGTGGTACATTTGTTACACTAGATGAACCTACATTGACACACCATGATCATCCCAAATCCATAGTTTATGTGAGGGCTCATTCTTGGTCCTTTACGTTCTTTGTGTCTGGGTAAGTGTATAATGATATGCATCCACCATTGTTCTGTTATACTGAGTAGTTTCACTGCCTCAGAAATCCTCTGTGCTCCATCATTTCTTTTTCTCCCTCTCCACAAACCCCTGGGAACCACTGATTCTTTTACTGTCTCCATAATTTTGCTTTTTCTAGAATGCCATGCAGTTGGAATCCTATAGTATGTAGGCTTTTCAGAGTGACTTTTTCGCTAATTAATAGCCATTTGAGATTTTTCCATGTATTTTGGGGAAGGAAAGGTGGAGATAAAGTCTCACTCTGTCACCCAGGCTGAAGCGCAGTGGAGTCATCACAGCTCACTACAGCCTGGAACTCCTGGGCTAAAGTGAGCCTCCTGAGTTGCTGGGACTACTACAGGTATGGGCCACTATACTCAGCTAATTTATTTTTTATTTTTTTTGTAGAGATGGGGATCTGGGCTATGTTGCCCACGTTGATCTCGAATTCCTAGCCTCAAGTAATTCTCCTGCCTCAGCCTCTCAAGGTGCTAGGAATATATAGGTCAGAGCCAGCCACACAAAGCCCTCCAAGTCTTTCTGTAGCTTGGTGGCTAATTTCTTTGTAGTGCTGAATGATCTTCCATAGTCCAAATGTACCACAGTTGATTCATTTACCTACAAGGACAAAGGACATCTTGGTTGCTTCCAAGTTTGGGCAATTATTAATAAAGTTGCTATACAATCCATGGGAAATGTAGTTTTTAATTATATTAGTTATATTTCTTATCAATGATGACTTTTGAAGAGCATGGATAAGTTATAACAAACATGTGTGGCTCAGTATGTAGGATACACAGCAAACCTAAGACTTCCCAAACACCTGTTTGTGGATAACTCACTCAAGGAGCTTGTGAAAGACATAGATTTTTGAGCCTCATTCCCAGATTCAGTAGGCCCAGGAAATCAGGTATAAAGAATACAAGCTTAACATATAAAAGGAAGGAAGCAATGGAAAGTTAAAATCTCCTTGTTCATACCAGGGAGGGCCATAATAAAGATGTTGGAGATTGACATCCAAAACTCATTTGATGGAGACATTTTGTTCTTCCCAAGCCTCTTGGGGAAATGACATGGTGGCTTAAAGAATTGTTGATATGTGCTATCCTCTCCCATTAAAAGAAGCTAAAAAAGCCTTGGGCACCAAGATGTGAACTATTTCCTTCAGGGTAGAATGGAGTCACTAAAAATAGCCTTGGAAAATAAGGAGTTGTAGAGGTTCAACAAGGAAAACAAATCAGAAATAAATTTGGCACTGAGAAGGAAAGGAGAAAGAGGCGAGCTCTCACAGGCAGTGGAGAGAAGCAGGCTATTAGCTTGTGCCCATAAGAACAGGTACATTTTTCCCACCCACAGAGCTGCTGGCTAGCATTCCTGTGGTGTAAATCAGTCCCTCCAGAGAAAGGAATATGAGTCAGAGGATCAGACAGGACAGGCTAGGTTATGCCAGAGTAACAAACAACCCCCCAAATCTCAGCAGCACATAGGTTTACTTGTACCCTGTGTTACTTGCCCAGTGCTGGTGGCAGGGGGCTGTGCTCCTTGTGATCACTCAGTTATACAGGTAACAAAGGCTTCATCTCTATATGTGCCCCCAGGATGCAGAGGTCAGAGGGTGCTGCCCTGTTGAGCACTGGCAATTAAATGCACCTCTTGGGAAATGCTGCTCGTCACTCCCACTTGCATTTCACTGGCCAGTGCAAGTCACATGGCCCTGCTTGTGTTCAAGTGGGATAAGGAAGTGAGATCATACCACATGCCCAGAAGGAGGAGAATGAGAATGCATGTAAATAGTTCCATGGCTACTCTAGTCAGATAAAGTGACTGAGGGAGGACATGTGAAGGGACAGTGGAAGGAAGAAGGGCTCCTTTGAAACTACCAATTTACAACTTGGGTTTCATCTCTCTCTTTAGCAGTCAAGAGGAGCAGGCCCATCCAAAGCCCTGGAGGGCTTTGTTTACTCACTATAAGAACAGCACAGTAGAGAATAGCCTGGGCCCTGGAGTGAGAATCACCTTCACTCATATCCAGAACCTACAAGTTGTATGACCTTGCCTTGGACACGTCATTTAATCTCTCTGGTTCCAGCTTTCTCTGTCTAAGGTGGATAATAATAGTGCTTACATCACTGGGAATGTTGTGAAGATTAAGTAAGATCATACAAGGAAAGGACTTTGGTGCCGGAGTTGCTTAAACTGGGCTATGCCAGTCAACCATTCTAGGAGATTTTTTTTTTTTTTTTTTGAGACAGAGCCTCAAGCTGTCACCCTGGATAGAGTGCTGTGACATCATAGCTCACAGCAACCTCCAATTCCTGGGCTCAAGAGAGTCTCTTGCCTTTGCCTCCCAAGTAGCTGGGACTACAGGCGCCCGCCACAACACCCGGCCATTATTTGGGTTGCAGCCGTCATTGCTGTTCGGCTGGCCTGGGCTGGATTCGAACCTGCCAGCTCAGGTGTACGTGGCTGGTGCCTTAGCCCGTTGAGCCACAGGTGCCGAGCCCATTCTAGGAGATTTTTAACATGCATTTCTGATTCAGCAGGTCTTAGGTAGGGCCTAAGATCTTGCATTTCTAACATACTTCCAGGTGATACCAATGTTGCTGGCTCATGACCCACACTTTAGTAGAAAACCTTTGGAACAGACAGTGCCCACACATAACAGCTTACATATATTCTTGAGATATGTATGGGAATCTCAGATCAAGAGATTCCCATAGTTCTGCTGTGCACACCCTCAATGAATAGAAGTTATAACCATTGGTTGGTATAGGTGTTCATGTCTGATGCTTCCAGAGAAAAGTGTTCTACAGAGGCCTTTTAATTAAGGGAGCATGTGCTAAAGTCAGAAGACCTAGCTTGTATCTAAGTTCAGTCACTTAGCAACCCTGAGGCTCAGATGAGAAACACTCTGAACTTCTATATTTACATCAGTATAATGAGCATAATAATACAAATCCAGCATCTCTTAGCTGCAGTCCCACAGTCTAAAGAGCTCTCTAAAAACCACAATTTTCTTCATTACATTTGACTTTCATTGATTTAGATTCAAAAGTTGACCTGTATTAACCTGAGGCTATTTATATCCTTTATTTATCCCTCTTCCTATTTATATGTTTTACCACAGGAATGTGAATGTGTTGAATGACAAGATGCTGCTGCAGGCCCTGGTAAGGGTGTCAGATAACATATATTACATGCGCCATGTTACCTTTCCAAAAACTAAAAAAAAACAAAAAAAAAAACCTCTGAACTCTGAAATGCACTTTTCCTCAAGGGTTTTGAAGAAAAAATAATAGACCTAAAATTGCCTCTTCTCCAGTACTTGAACGGAACAAGGAGAAGACGCACGTACAACTTGCAGCATACCTAACACGTAGTAAGTACCCAACAAATAGGTCTGATGACTGAAATTATCATTTATCCTGGTACTTCTCAGAGACAGAGGGGAAGGGAACGTGGGGACAGTGCCTTTGGGTTCCTTAGGAATAGATAGGACGGGATCAAGATTCTCTATCTCAGGAATGGATTAACAAGCTGTGGTATATATGTATACCATGGAATACTATTCAGCCATTAAAAAAGATGGAGACTTTACATCCTTTGTATTAACATCCTTTGTCTTAGATCAGTGGTTCTCAACCTTCCTAATGCTGCGACCCTTACATAAGGAACTGTATTAAAGGGATGCGGCATTAGGAAGGTTGAGAACCACTGGCCAAGATGGAAGTAGAACACATTATTCTTAGTAAACCATCACCAGAATGAAGATGCATGAATCCTATGTATTCAATTTTGATATAAGAACAATTAATGACTTAGTACACGGAGGGGGTCGGGGAAGGGGAGCTCAAAGAGAAAGAGAAGGAGGGAGGGGAGTGGGACAAAGGAAGAGCAGAGAGAGGGAAGGGGGGTGGGGTCTCCATGTGTGACACACCTCTTGGGGGTAAGACACAATTGTAAGAGGGACCTTACCTAACAAATTGTTAAGAGGGATCTTACCTAACAAATGCAATGAGTGTAACCTGGTTTCTTGTACCCTCAATGAATCCCCAACAATATAAAAAATAAAAATAAAAAGATTGTCTCTATTAGTTTTCAGCCCTTTGTTTTGTCTTCTACTTTCTCCTGATAAGAGGAAGGGAAAAAATGCTAGAAAATGAATGCATGGTGAGTGTACTCACAGGAAGATGGAACAAAAGCAACGCTCAGGTGGTGGAAAGAGCTCTGTCCTCTGCTGACAGAGGAGCAGCCTGGCAGGAGCCCTGGCTTCGTAGTCAGCTGTGTACAGATGCTCTCCTTCATGCCTCTTTGAATATACTGTTGAGTCTCACTTGAGCCAAGGACTATGAGGGAAGAGATGTGTTTTCCATTTCTTACTCTGCCACTCACCTGCTGGGGGTACTAAGGAATCTCTTCATCTTCTCTTCATCTTCATCTTTTGTGAAAATTGGCTGGTAACACACATCCTGCTATGACCTTTTTATTGCAGGAGGCTGCATGAAAGTGATAACAGATGCAAGTGCAGTTTGAAAGGGTAAATCTGCATTTGCAGGTAGAGTGTAATTGTTAACTTCACTACAAGTAAGAGATCAGTGAGAAGACCGACATGACACAGGGAACACCAGTCAGCGCGGGCTTTAATCAGACTTCTATTGTCAGCTCTAATGCCATCGTTATTTGCACTTGGCTCCCTCTCCTTCACTGGAGCCATGTGTGCTTGTCAATTAGGCCTACGTGATTAGGTTTTCACAAGATGTGAATTAACTGAGCTGCTCTGGCCCCATCATCACTGACACACAACCAAAATCAAAGGTTTAGAGTATTGTTCTTTAGACTAACAAGTGACATATCTTTAGCCTTGTCTACAGACTTATTGGCCAATAGCTTTCTTCCTGTCCTTATACCTCTTACAGAGGTACTGGCTTTGGATTCAGACAGACTGGAGTGAAACTCAGTCCAAAATCTTCCCCTCCCTTGCTGTGCACCCTTTTGCTGTGAACGCTAAAGGCTCAGTGTTCTCATCTTCAAATGGGAATATTAGAGTCCATCTGATATGAATTGTTGCAAGGTTTAGGCATGTAAGTAGGATGTTAAATTTAAATTTATAATGTTTTTAAAATTCAATTAAAGCCTCCGAACTGGATACAAAAGAAGAAAATAAATTATCACTCTATGCTACATAAGAGAGTGAGTTCCCTGGACACTCTTAATTCAAGATGAGAAAGCAGAACTAGGACAGCAACCATAATCCCATTTACCAGTGACAGAAGAGAAGACTGGACACTCAAGGAAGAGTCTAGAAAGGGATTCTGGTGCATGTTCCTGTCCAGATCAGCAGTAAGGAAAGAGGAGTGTCCTTTTGTAAGACAAGTGTGTTAGAGAGGGGAGTGCAGCCAAGAGAAACGTTCATAGAGGCTAGGGATTCCTGGAAGAACTGAGGCTGGAACATGTGCAGAAGTCAGCAGAGCTTAAGGCTCATGGTGGGCACCAGCAATAAGATGCTGCAAAGTGGACAACCCAGGCAAAAACTGGGGAGTGTCCCAATAGGTCAGCCTAAATATTCATCCAAGGCCCCTGAAAATCTGCTTATGCACCCCCATGACAGCCAGCATGTGGCCGTCGCCCCCAGAGAGGTTACGGATAGCTGCTGATTTCAGCGTTCTCACAAGAGAATCCCTCCTCCTTAATCCCACCCCTCCCCTGATGCTGAAGCAGAAAGGGAGATTTTATGAAGAAGAACCCCTTGGCAATTGCAGCAACACCAAAAATAAATGTATGTGACATGATTAAACTCAAAAGCTTCTGTACAGCTAAGGATATGACAATTAAAGCAAACAGAAAACCTTCAGACTGGGAGAGGGAAGGGGAGAGGGGGTTGGTGTGTTCTCACCTAATAGGCACGATATAAGGGTATATGGCACACCCCCTGGGTGAAGGGTTCACTTACAACTTGGACTTTGCCTAACAAATGCAAACAGTATAATCTAATCATTTGTGCCTGATCTTAATCTGATATGTAAAAAACAGTTAAGTACAAGTGAAAAAAGAGAGCATGTGTCCCCAACAACAACCCCCCTCCCAGACCTCAATGACTTGGGGACACTTTGACTAGAATGGGAGACTGATATTTTGGTATAATCTTGATAGATCATTTAACACCTGAATTACACAGGTAACAAAAGGCAGAGAAAAGATTAACTCCTGAAACTGAATGTAAGCACAAACAGTACTTGTCAACCTAAACTCTTCGTCTGTCTAATAGGTCATCCAGGAGCTGGGAGGAGTCTGCAGAGCATTTGGGAGCACAGCTTTTGGAGGGAAAAAGAAACCCATTTTCTATCTGTGTCCCCAAGTTCAGTCCACCCTATAAACTGTTTCCATGTATCAAGTGCTTACCTTGTCAGGTACATTGTCAGCGGTCAGATGACAGTGGTTATTACAATTATCTTTATCTTTAAAATCCATTGCAAACTGATTTACCCCTTTTTAGTCAATTTGCAAAAATGTAATATACTTAGTACATGAAAGGAGAGAGAGATGTTTAAAAAAGGTTTAAATTACTGTCTTCCCAGGTGAACTTGGAACTATCTTCAGAATCAGGCTGCTGTGAGGTCTCTCTTTATATTTGTAATCAAATCCTGCCAGGGCTCTTCTCACATCTCAGAACATCATGTTGATATTGTGTCTGTCTCCAGCTTCAGCTATAGGAAAGTCGTGGCGAGTCCTGGTATGTGCTCATCTTCCCGATGTAATGACAATTAGATGCTCTTGGCCTTCTATTGGAACGGAGTACCCAGGATCTTAGATCCTTCCTCCTGTAGTTCCTCCCTCCAAGTATTCCTGCCCCAGGGCTCCTTTTCTCCAGGTCCTACTCTCTGCTTTCTTAGCATGTCTGAAAAGCTAAGCCATTTGTTCACATAGCTATAAAAGGTCAAGTGCCTAAATTTGAACCCTTGTTCTACCACGTATCACCTGGAAGCCCAGAACAATTGCCTTCCTCTCATCTGGCTTCTGCATTCCCATCTGTGAAATGGGAACAGTGGCATCTGCTCCGCTGATTTCACAGGGCTCTTCTGGGGTTCAGTTACAGGTGTGGATGTAGGAGGGCTTGGAAAACTTTGAAGCACCATCTGAAAGACTATGAAGGAGCTCTTGGGTGTAATGTCTTCATTCCTTCTGCCTAAATAACACTCTGCATGTAGACAGGTTGGACCTTAGTAAGCTTTAGGGGTGAAATTCTAGAAATGTTACAGGGTGAGTATATGAAACACATTTTTGACAAACTCAATCTGTCCCACTAGTGGATTACAGATCTAGTTTGCCTCTGACACTAAAGTCCCATAGACTTAATGTTTGCTCTGACACACTCTAGGATCTGACCAGAATTTTTAATTTGGAAAATAAAATCCAATCAAAATATAATGTTTCTTTTAAATTTTCTTCCTCTTTTATGTATGCGTTCCCCGGGCTGGGCACCCTAATACCTCTAACACAGTCAATGTTGTAGCTTGCCCTGCCCTCCTCTTGAATAAGGACCGTTCTCTATTTTCTGTTCCTGCGGGTCCCCTTGATTAGTGGTCTGATCAGACTTACCTGCACAATGCTCTGGACAGGCCCAGAATCTTCTGAGAAGAAACCTTTGTCCTTGGCACTGATAAGCAACATAAGTATTCTCAAGCCAAGAAAAGCACTTCCATGGGCCTGCAAGAGGTAACATCCAAGTCCAGTTGTAGCTCCAGACTGAATCAGTACTTAAATCTGCATCTGCCCCTGCCTAAAACCTCAAAAATGTTAACATCTTGCACGTGTCAAGAGGGTTATTTATGAAACTGTTTGCTTGTCAACCCCAGGAGGGACATTCTGTACTTTTCCCCTGAAATACTGTATATTTATGAACCATGGCTTGAAAACTAACTTTGGCAGGAGAAAATTTCTATTAGCACCTCCCGCCATCCCCCACTTTGCAAAGCACAACCTGCGTTCAGTCACCATCACACAGTGGCTGGGCCAGGTCCTGGTGGAGGGCTGGTCTGCTGGTCTGTGGCTCACTGCCACAGTGAATGAACTCCAGATGTGTGCTTCTACAGGGGGAGGATTGCAATTACAGATAAGAGGCTTGTTTTTCCTTTTATTTTAACCTCCATTCCCAATCTCAAAGCATGCTCAAATAATTAGCCTTCAACATTTAGAATATGCTGCCTATTTGTCATTTCTTGTACTTGATATTTGATGCTTTAGTGTCCTCCTTCTTGATCCCCCACTTTAGAGAGCCTCTGACCTCCCCATTTTACGATCTGGTTGTCTATTGCTAGCACGTGACATGCAGAGAGCAACTTTGTGGGAGAACAAGGCCATGTGGCTAGATTCTAATCTGTGACATAAAAAAACTGCCAGGATCTGTTGACACCTGCCTTCCCCAGGAAAATGCACCGGTGGAACTAGAGCACCTTCGACATGGCCCTTCAGTCAGCTCCATTGGCCAACAAAATCTGCTGCCAGGGACCCTCAGCCTAGCCATCATCACAGCAGATTTCTTGCTTGCTTATGAATTGGGCCATGAATTTATAATCCATTTTTCTGCTCTCATTAGAGTTGAAGGGCCCAAGGCAGGAGTGGTCCCTGGGTATATGTGTGCTGTTCAGTGACAGATAAAAGACAAGGACATGTAGACAAAGACCCAGAGCAACAGAGAGATGTTTATACTCACAGAGGTGGCTGTAGGATTGATCTTTGTGTGATCTCTGCAATATTTTCCTGTAGCTGAAAATGCCTATATTTTTATTCATAAAAATTCATTATTATGAATAAGGAAGGAGCTAGGGCAGCCTACACACCTTGGTAGGGAGCAGGGCCTTCATCAAAGCAGTGTCTTCTTCATGGAGTCAACAGCACCAAATTTCCAAGTCTCCACATTCTTTTGAGTTTGCACAGAGGCATAAGATTGTGTCACAAGAACCCATTCTTAAAATAAAGCCCACCCTGATTTTTATCCTCTGTTGATGTGTGAACTTGGCCATGCATCTCAACCCCTGAGCCTTACTCTTCTTTCCTGAAAAATGAGAGAATGCTTTATCTCCACCCCCATCAGAGAATAGAAGTCATATATTTGAGCTCATTTTTATTCATTTTTATTCATATTTTCAGTCTTGATTAAGGGCTTATTCCTAAAAGTCTTGATCTATAATGACATACCTGGTATTCTTGGAGGTAAAGTAAAATCTCTTTTGCCCATTTCCTTACCCTGCCAGGCAATAGTATACTGAATTATTATCATTACTGTCATTTACTAAATATTCAGTATGTCATATACTCTATTGTTGATTCTTAGAAATAGCAAAGACTATATTATCCCTAAAGTGCTGAAGCAGGGAAAGGTTTAAGTAATTTTCCAACAGTCACATAGCTGATTGTACAGGAGCTGGTATTTGAACCTTGAATTTACCAGCTCTGTGATGGGAGAGAAAAGACATAAGAAGTTGAAGGAAGGGGGAAGGTGTTAAGGCATAAAACAGCACCACCAGCTTTGTAGGTTTAGTGATGTTTTCTCCAAGCTGCACTTCCAGCCTCAGTTGACCTTCCTGAGTGATGCACACCACCCAAAGGACATGGCCCTGCATGGAGGGCTCCACTGTGTATAGTCAAGAGAGCTCTGTACGGAATGTCTCCCTGTGTGTGTGTGGTGGGTGCTCTGTGTCATCTTTGGGCTTTTTGGCAATGGAGACACCAGCAGATACAGCAGGGGGTTATTTGGGCCATATCAGGAATCTAAAATCCCTAGAAGCTCCTAGGCTGGTCACTGGGACTCAAACTTCCCTGAATGCTTCTCCTTAGCAAGGTCAGGGCACAGAACCAAGCTTTCTCTCTGCTCATTCCTCTCCTGCCCCAGGCCTTAGTCACCCCACCCAGGGCTGGCATTTTACCGGCAAAGAGAAATGCCTTCTGGAAAAGGCAGGTCCTCAGGGCCCTAGCCATGGTCCAGGGTCAGGAGGCTGTGGGAGTCTCCCTCAGGGGTGTAAAGGCAGCCAGGCTATAAATCCCAGGCCTGGGCAGGGACACAGAGCTAGCAGACTCACCTAGGGAGCAGGGACAAGAAGAGGGAAGACTGCTTGAGGAAGGAGCTAGGGCAGCCTACACACCTTGGTAGGGAGCAGGGCCTTCATCGAAGCAGTGTCTTCTTCCTGGAGTCACTAGCACCAAATTTCCAAGTTCCACATCCTTTTGAGTTTGCACAGAGGCATAAGATTGTGTCTCAAGAACCCATCCTTAAAATAAAGCCCACCCTGATTTTTATCTTCTGTTGATGTGTGAACTTGGCCATGCATCTCAACTCCTGAGCCTTACTCTTCTTTCCTGAAAAATGAGAGAATGCTTTATCCCCACCCCCATCAGAGGATAGAAGTCATATATTTGAGCTCCTAATTCAGACAGCCTACTTCATTTCTTACATGAGTTACTTAGTTTTCTAGTCCTTAAAATAGGAATAATGACATTCTTACTCCATAGAGTTGTTGTGAGGATAAACTACAGTATGAGTAGAAAGAGATTTGGTTCTTGGCACATAAGAAGTACTCAATCCCTGTGAGCTATTATTTTTTAATAAATTTAACTTTCTGGAGAAAAAATAAAATATAGGAATGGTAATGTACTTGGACACTGTCTATTAATATGAATAATTATTAGTCCCTACATACAGATAAGTAAATTCAGTTCAGAAATGTTACCAGATTTGGCCAAGTTGCATAGCCAGGCATCACTGATTTGGGAAATAAGATTACATGTTCAATGATAACAAAAACTGCTCCCAGGTTGACCTTGTTATAGGAAAGTGAATTTGCTGGAGAGGGAGGTGAGCAGATGGAGGAGCTCAAAAAATGCAGTGATGCCCCAGATTAGGGCCAATGACCATGCTGGTGCCATCAGAACTGAAGGAGGGGGAGGCTTCCAGAATGTATCTTTTCCAGGCACTCAATGGCCCAAGGCCACCACCTAAAGGAAGAACAACTACTACAAATTGGGAAGGATAAGTTTTCCAGATTCCAACTTCATCCCTCAGACTGAATATTCCCAGCCAATGTGGGCTAGTAGGAAGAGCAGCTATGTTGAAGGCAGAGAATCCTAAGTTCAAGTCCTCTCTTAGCTACTTTCTTGCTGACCTTGGGAAACTTACATAAACTCTTATTCTCAAGCTTCTCCAGGCTCTAATATGGGGATAATAAATGTCTATATTTTAGATCTGTTAGATGGATTAAAAGATTTAAGTAGCAGGGACTTATTAACTTGTTATTAAGTGATTAACTTATTAAGCTCCTTACTTCTTGCTCATTTTGCTGACATCAGCTATTGGTCAAATCCTGCAAATAAGAGAGCCTTTTACCTTTATTAATGCCTTGATGGCTGAGCACTAGATACTAAGAGACCCAAGAACAACTTCTAGTCAGGATGGCAGCCCTCTTCTTCAACTTTAGAAATATCTCTAACATTATTTTTAATTTTTAAGAAAATATATTTGCCTTACTGAAAATCAAGACAGAATCTCCAGGTGCCAGGAGTGAAGAAAGAAGACCAAACTTTTTGGATGCAGCACATCTCACAAGAGGGAAATCCCAACCTTGTATCTGTCTGAGTCACTATGGAAGCCCATGCTGCCCAGAACAATAACAGTGAAACTGATTAAAATTTTCAATCGACAAAGAGTCATTGTGACATGACGTGCTACTCTCATAGATGCAGAAAAGGAGATTTGGACACTGTAGAAAGATTATTCCTGAAGTGTCCAGTAGATTCCATTACCCAGAATCCCACACTCTGCATCTTTCTTTTACCAAATTTTACCATGTATGAAATGATTGTGTTAGCTTTCCTTTTATCCATAATCACTCAGCATGCTTAGCCATTTTTCTTTTCTACACTGCTCCATAACTTTGAAGGAGAATGGGAGACCCTCCCCAGACAGAATTAAATAATCTGATTATGTTTTCGGGGGGACCATGAATTGCTTTCTAGGTCACTATTAAACACTATTTTTAAGAGGATTAAATGCAGACGAGGACTTTTGGCATGGATATGAGTGAGAGTTAGAGAAGAAAATTGGAAGGGGATATGATGACAGTTTGGTGAGGAGGGAAGGTTGTTCAAAATAGGGAAGGGCCCTGGGTCAGATGAGCAGAAGATGCTACAAAGGGCTCCATTTGAACCATGCTGGATTAACCATCCCTTACAGTATCTGAGGACAGAATGGTGTGAGCTGAACCAAAGGCAAAAGAGATAGAGTTAATAAAAGCCTCTGTCCTGCCAGGAAATGTATGATTATTAGGGCCATATGGATTGAAGACACAAAAAAGGAACCCCTCCTCAAAACATATTTTTAAAAATTTTTTTATTAAATCATAACTTTGTACATTAATGCATTTGTGGGGTACAATGTGCTCAGAACATATTCTTACAAAGAGGAAGACTGCAGAAGCTTACTAATAAGAATGTTGTTTTGAGACTTGTAAAAATGCCCCCAACTTAAACCTCCGGCTGACAAAGAAATTCCCAAGTCATTGATGTTGAAAGTGGCAGAATGAAGATGAAATAAAACATATCTTTGAACCCTAGCTCTAGCCCTCACCAGAAGCATGACCCAAGCATAACACGTTTTATTTCTGTATCTAAATTTCCTCACCTATAAAATAGTACCACTTCATTAGGAACACTGTGGGAATTAAATGGAATAATATGTTTAAGTATTTATTAAGTACTAGATAAATGGCCAAGGTTATGATTCCGATTATTGAGGTGGGAACAGGGCTGTTTACCCAAGATTCTAATCAGCTATCTTGTGACCCTAGGTGGCTTTCCTTTTCAAATCTGAGTTTATAAATAGAGTGATCAAGTGTACACCTACTCTGATAGGAGATAGTCTGGGATTGATTCCAGCTCTGCTAAGTTGGGACACATTATGCAACCTCACTGAGCCTCAGTTATTTTCATCTGTAAAATGGGGATGATGCCATACACACCTCATAGCAAACTCTCATAAAATGGTGATTTTTAAGAAGGCGGTTCTGAGATTGTGGATGTATTCTCCTGAGGTCAGACCCAAGCAATTACCTGCTTCCCACTGTCGTCTGTACCTTTTTTCCCTTCTCTTGTTTGTTCCTGTTTATCTTCCCACTGTTTAAAGGAGGCACAATTAGTGCTGTACACCTATGTAAGCCACATCCCATACTAGCGACCCTTAAAACAACTTTCACATTCTTTTTTGTTTTGTTTTATTTTTCAACTTCCAGGTTCCAATATTCAAATGGCACTGACATGCTTGCTGCCTCAGAATCAACCACACAATTCTTTACCATTACAGGGAGAAACGTAGATACCAGTAGCTAAAATCATAATCAGTGTTATTAGGGACAACAAGAACAAAGAGGCTACACAGTCAACTAAGGGTAGGATCAATCTCCAGAAAATAATATTTGCTAATCACTCAGAAAAGCAAAGTTTCCATCTCCCCTCCTGCTTCCTTTTGAAATCCATTTTACAAAGACAGAGACATAAGTACAGATTAGAGCTCAAATAAATGGCAGGTCAATCAAAGTATTTAAAGAGAAAGAATCTCTGATTCATATGCCTCTGATTGCAGCTTGTAATCACTCTTTTCAAGCTGAATGGGCTTCCCAGGCAAGACAGGGACACAGAGAAGTCCCTGATGCGGTGGCCAGGTGCGAGGTTCTCCCTCAAGTGGTGGTCTGGGCTGAGATGGAAGTGGGAGCACAGCTGCAGGAATTTTTGAAGTGTTGGAATACTAAAGAACGGAAAAAGGGAAGACAGATTATGTGGTAGTTTGGGACCCAGATTATGAGAGAGAACAGGCCTGGTATTAATTGCACGACTTCCTGTGTGGCCTTAGATAAGGGACTGAATGTTCTCTGAGGCCCAGTCTTCCAACCTATAAAATCTGATGGGACTAACAAGAGAATTAAGTTAGAATGTGGATGTAAACCACATAGTACAGGGCCTGACTCATAGTAGGTTCTATAATTTACTCATTCAATGTGTGTTTAGCAAAAAAAACAAACAGTGATTTAATACTTTCAATGGAAATCTCAAGCCCTAAGGTGGAGGTACTTGTCCGAGGTAATTCATCCAGTTATTAGAACTCAGAGTCCCAATTCCTAGGCCTGTGTTGTTTCCCTGGGTGGTACTATTCAATCATTCCTTCAACTCTGGAGCTGGCCTAGTCTTGGTTTGTCACGCCTGCCCTGTTTTGGAGGGGAGCACAAACTGAGTGAGCTCAGGGCCACCATGAGACCCCTGGTGCCCTGGGAAGCCTCCCTAATGGAGCCACCTCCTCTCCCTCCTGATCTGAAGTTCTCCATTCTCTCTGGGTTAAGCCACAAGGCAGAAGGGGACTAGCAATTTCTGAATTCCACTATGTTTCAATACTCTTCTTGCCATGTTAAATACAGTAGGACCTCCGTAAGTTGACCACCCTAGGAACCACAGCAAACTGGTCAATATATGGAGGTGGTCAACATGAGGTGGTCAACATAGGCCTACTTTATTGATTGGTCAACATGAGGTGGTCAAAATAGGCCTACTATATTGGTTCATACATGTATTTTACTTTCTTTTACACCTTTTATTAAAGGAATATCATATGAAATCACACATAATCAAAACACAATAAAATCATATATAAATCATCATACAAAAATTGATACATTCACTGTTTTCTCATGGTTTAATTATTCTTTGTGAAAAAAAGAGTCATTCTTTGTCTGTTTCTTATTCTCATAACAAATGTAAGTGGAGAATACAGTCTCAACTTACACACCACCACTTAGCACACCTGGGCATTTCCCCATAGCAAATGACTTCAACTGCATTATCAGACGCCTGATGTCCGTTTTTTTTTTTGGAGTTTCTGCAATTTTTTTGTCATCCTCACTTGCTTCTTCCCCTTCATCAGCTGCTTCATGAACTTATATGGCCGATATCACTTGAAAAATTGCTTCTGGTTCAGGTTCATTACCAGTTTCCACCTCATCACCCATTGCCACAAAACCTTCCAAATCCACTCCTTCAAATTCTGCCTTGTGAGATGGACTGTCTGATGAAGCAAACACATTGTGCTCTTGGGTTCTAACAAATCCAACTCTCTTGAAACACCTCTGTATGATTTCTCACTGAGCTTTATTCCAAGCAGAACTGATCCAGAGGACGGCATCTAGGGCATTAACTGATGCAGTAGATGAGCTGGCTTTCACAGGAGGACCACACGTGTTTCAGGAATGACCCACTGCAGGAGCTGGACTTGGTAGTGTATGTTAAATGTTTTGACAATGACTTGGTCAAGAGGTTGTATTTTTGTGGTTGTGTTTAGAGGCAGAAATTGTATTGTGAGATGATTCACCTGTGGCTGGCTAGGACACTTTTTTACTGCCAGAAGAATAGACTGTTTCTTCTTCATTTCCTGGCGCAGTACCTCTTACCTACTCCTCAAATAAGGCAGCAGTCATCCATGTGCCTTTGTTTAATCTGTAAGTGACCGGGGATCTTTGGCCTTCAGGTTTCTGTGGCTTTGCCAATTTACTAATCACCAAGAGCTTTAATGTCTCTCCAGCTGAGCTAGTGGAAAGCAGAACTGTGAACCGTTCTTTGGAAAGTTTTCCTCTCTTATGTTTGTCACCCTTCTTGATGAGACTCCTGTCAGGCATCACCTTCAAAAATAATCTGCACTCATCATGGCATTAAAGATGTCATCTTGAAGCTTCTGGTGAAGTCTAGGAACTTTGATGAACTCATTCACAACTTCTACTAGAACTTCATTGGATTTCCCAAACAAGTCTCTCTTGGAGATCTTGTGTAGCAGTTTCAATTTCTCAAGCCCCTGGATGCTTGGGAATGTGCCATCCTGAATTCCTCTGCAATTCTTCTTAGTATCTTCCTGGATCATCAGTCTGGAGATTGGGGTATTAACTGCCCTCATCTGTTTGAACCAGCTTAACATGGCTTCATTGGCTTCCTCATGGGAAGTTTTCCTCCTTTTCTGCTGGAGGCTTCATCTTTTCACATCTCTCCAGGTACTCATGTTTGTATTTTTGGATGTTGCTAACTGTGGTCTTGCTAACACCAAAATGTTCTGCCATCTTTCTCTGGCTACTGCTTTCCAGAAATGTAGAAGATCAATCTTTGCCTTCAATGTAAGCTCTTTGAGTTCTTTCCTTTAAGCTATCATGTCTCAACTAGCTATAAAATTTTTCAGTGATTGTATGTTGCATCTACAATTCAAACCTTCACACTGAAAACATCTTCTGGGGCAAGATGGCCGACAGGAAGCAGCTTCCGACAGAGGCTCCTGTACAAAAGGAAAGATAACCTTCAGAAACTGCCCAATTGAGCTGAAGACTGAGAGCCCAGCCAAGAGAGAGACAGAGAAGTGATAGCCGCAGGTCACCTCTGAGGCAAGCTGCGATGTCCAGAAACCAAACTTCAGGCAGAAAAACTAAACTAAAGTTTTCCGCCATTCTGAACTTCCAGGACACCCTTCCCCCCTTACCTGATGTGCCAGAAGCCTGACCTCTGCTGAAACTGAGGAAGGAGGACTTGAGCAGCACCTACTCTCCCTATCTGCCGGATCAGGAGGCCCACCCGGTAAGAGACTCAGGTCCCCACCAAGCCCCAGCCAGCCCCTAGGCCAGGGACGCTGCTGGGAACCACACGTGGCTCCAATCTGTGCCCTAGTGGGCCTCAGCCTGTGGCCTGCAGCAGCCAGTAACTCTGCTGGGACCCCTGCCGGGTCTTGGCCTGCACCACCAGTGGCCAGGAACTCCGCCAGGACTTCTGCACCCCCTGATTTGCACCCCACCAGGCCTTAACCCACCACCAGCTGCGGCCAGGAGTCCTCAGGGACTCTCCTCTGGTGCCGATCTGTGCCCTACCAGGCCTCAGTCTGCTGCCACCAAGACACCTGCCCATCCTTGCCCCAGGCCCACTGCCCACAGCGGCCAGGAACTCCACTCCACCAGGACCCCTGCATAGCCCCAATTGGCACCCTGCTAGGCCTTGACCCACTGCCAACAGCAGCCAGGAAGTCCACTGGGACTCCCTCCCAGGGTGATCTGAGCCCAGCCCAGCCTAGGCCTGCCGCCTGCCAGGACCCTCACCTGGCTCCGACCCGTGCCTCAGGCCCGCCGCCCACAGTGGCCAGGACATCCACACCACCAGGACCCCTGTGCAGCCCCAACTGGCACCCTGCTGGGCCTTGACCCACTGCCAACAGAAGCCAGGAAGTCAACTGGGACTCCCTCCCAGAGTGATCTGTGCCCTGCCTGGCCTCGGCCAACCACCCGGCGGGACCCCCGCGTGGCTCTGATCCACGCCCTCCAAGACTCAGCCCTCTGCTTGCAGTAGCCAGGGATTCTGCCAGGCCTTGGCTCACTGCCTGGCCTGCTGTGGCCAGGGACCTCACTGGGACTCCCCATGCTGGGCCTTTGCTGCCACTCAGACCAGCCAGGCGCTCCACCAGGAACCTGCCGGGCCTCTGTCTGCCTGCTGAGGCCAGGAACTCTGGGAGCCACACAACCTGCCTCCTCCCCTACCCTCTCTGCCTCCCCACCACCCCGCCCATCTGGCCAAGAACCTAGGAGGCTGGACAACCCGTGCCCTCCCTCTGCAGCCCTCCTCCTAGCCAGAGACTACTGGAGGCACTGGCTCCCCTTGCAAAGGCCACCAGGTGCCCCATCCCATGCTCTGTTGCTTGATCCGGGCGTGCCACACTCCAGAGCTGCTCCTGCAGCCAGAACTCCCTGGTGGGGAAGTCCTAGAGGAGCTACACAGGGTCACTCCCTACAAAGATCCAGTAACAACAGAGTGATGCTGCCAGGGTCTGATCTGGGAGAGACACCTCTCCAACTCTGAGGACAGTCATAGGCAACAGAGAAAAATAATCATGAGGTGGAATCCACAGAAAAACTCTGGCAATATGAATAATCAGAGTAGATCAACTCCCCCAAGGAATGACAAGGGAGATACAGCACAAGATCCCTTGCATAAGCAAATGGCTGAGATGTCAGAAGTTGAATTCAGAGTCTGGATAGCAAATAAGATGAGTGGACTGGAGGAAAATATGGAATTAGAATTTCAAGCAGTAATCCAAAAGATGACCCAAAAGATGTCTCAAGAACTGAACGAACTCAAAGACAAAATGACCAAAGATTTTGATACATTGAGACAAGAAGTTGCAGCCCTCAAAGATCTGAGAAATACAGTAGAATCCCTCAGTAACAGAATGGAGCAAGCAGAAGAAAGGATTTCTGACATGGAAGACAAAGCTTTTGAATGCTCCCAAACCTCCAAAGAGGAAGAGAAATGGAAGAAAAAAACAGATCACTCTTTCAGAGAGCTCTGGGATAATTTGAAGAAAACAAATATTTGCCTCATAGGGATCCCCGAAAGCGATGAAGTGGCTTCACAAGCAATGAAGCGGTTTCACAAGACAGAGTCTCTTCTTCATGAGATTATGAAAGAGAACTTTCCAGACATGCCAAGAGATTCTGAAATTCAGATAGCAGACAGTTTCAGAACTCCAACATGACTCAACCTGAATAAGACATCTCCCAGACACATCATAATCAATTTCACTAAAGTTAATATGAAGGAGAAAATTCTGAAAGCAGCCAGACGTAAGAAAACCATTTCCTACAAAGGGAAGAACATTAGAATAACTGCAGATCTCTCTGCTGAAACATTTCAAGCTAGAAGAGGGTGCTCATCGACTTTTTAATCTCCTAAAACAAGATAACTTTCAACCCAGGATCCTGTATCCAGCTAAACCGAGTTTCATTTATGATGGAGAAATTAAATACTTTAATGATATCCACATGTTAAAGAAATTTGCCATAACTAAGCAACTTCTCCAGGATATTCTCAGACCTATCTTCCATAATGACCAGCATAATCCTCCACCACGAAAGTAAACCCACTCAGAAACTTTAGATCAAATTCCAACATCCACAGTCAGGAAAGGATTCAAAATGTCCACCAGACTTTCAAAAAGCTTATCAATATTCTCAATTAATGTGAATGGGTTAAATTGTCCTTTAAAGAGGCACGGGTTGGCTGACTGGATACAAAAACTCAGGCCAGATATCTGCTGAATACAAGAATCTCATCTTACCTTGAAAGATAAATATAGACTCAAGGTGAAGGGATGGTCATCTATACTCAAGGCAAATGGAAAGCAGAAAAAAACAGGTGTTACAATCCTATTCGCAGATACAATAGGGTTTAAACCAACCAAAATAAGGAAGGATAAGGATTGACACTTCATATTTATTAAAGGTACTACTCAATATGATGAGATTTCAATTATTAATATTTATGCACCCAACCAGAATGCACCTCAATTTATAAAAGAAACTCTAACAGACATGAGCAACTTGATTACCTCCAGCTCCATAGTAGTCAGAGATTTTAACATCTCTTTAGCAGTGCTGGATAGATCCTCCAAAAAGAAGCTAAGCAAAGAAATTTTAGATTTAAACTTAACTATTCAACATCTGGATTTAACAGATATCTACAGAACATTTCATCCCAATAAAACTGAATACACCTTCTCATCAGCTCATGGAACATACTCCAAAATCAATCACATCCGAGGGCACAAGTCTAACCTCAGCAAATTTAAAAAAATAGAAATTATTCCTTGCATCTTCTCAAACCATCATGTAATAAAAGTTGAACTCAATAACAACAGGAATATGCATACTCATACAAATTCATGGAAGCTAAATAACCTTATGCTGAAGGATAGATAGGTCATAGACGAGATTAAGAAGGAAATTACCAAATTTTTGGAACAAAATGACAAGGAAGACATGAATTATCAGAACCTCTGGGATACTGCAAAGGCAGTCCTGAGAGGGAAATTCATAGCACTGCAAGCCTTCCTCAAGAAAATGGAAAGAGAGGAAGTTAACAACTTAATGGGACATCTTAAAAAACTGGAGAAGAAAGCACATTACCACCGCAAACCCAGCAGAAGAAAAGAAATAACCAAAATTAGAGCAGAATTACATGAAATAGAAAACAAAAGAATTATACAACAGATCAATAAATCAAAGAGTTGGTTTTTTGAAAAGGTCAATAAAATAGATAACCTTTGGCTAACTTAACCAAGAAAAAAAGAGTAAAATCTCTAATTTCATCAATAAGAAATGGTAAAAATGAAATAACAATGGACCCCACAAAAATTCAAAAAATTGTTAATGAATATTACAAGAAACTTTACTCTCAGAAATATGAAAATCTGAAGGAGATTAACCAATATTTGGAAACACACCACCTACCAAGACTTAGCCAGAACCAAGTGGAAATGTTGAACAAGCCAATATCAAGTTCTGAAATAGCATCAGCTATAAAACATCTCCCTAAAAAGAAAAGCATGGGACCAGATGGCTTCATGTCAGAATTCTACCAAACCTTTAAAGAAGAACTAAACCTCTTCCAAAATATAGAAAAAGAAGGACTACTACCCAACATGGTCTATGAAGTAAACATCACTTTGATCCCTCAACCAGGGAAAAACCCAACAAGAAAAGAAAATTATAGACCAATATTACTAATGAATATTGATGCAAAAATATTCAACAGGATCCTAACAAACAGAACCTTACAACATATCAAACAAATTATACACCATGACCAAGTGGGCTTTATCCCAGGGTCTCAAGGCTGGTTCAATATACGTAAATCTATAAATGTAATCCAGCACGTAAACAAATTAAATAAGAAAGACCATATGATTCTCTCCATTGATACAGAAAAAGCTTTTGACAATATCCAGCATCCCTTCATGATCAGAACACTTAAGAAAATTGGTATAGAGGGGACATTTCTTAAACTAATAGAGGCCATCTACAGCAAACCCACAGCCAATATTGTATTGAATGGAGTTAAATTGAAATTATTTCTACTTAGATCAGGAAACCAGGAAAGGTTGCCCATTATCTCATCTGCTCTTCAACATTGTAATGGAAGTTTTAGCCATTGCAATTAGGGAAGAAAAGGTGATCAAGGGTATCCACATAGGGTCAAAAGAGATCAAACTTTCACTTTTCGCAGATGATATGATTGTATATCTGGAAAACACCAGAGATTCTACTACAAAACTTTTAGAAGTGATCAAGGAATACAGCAATGTCTCAGGCTGCAAAATCAACACCCATAAAACTGTAGCCTTTATATATACCAACAATAGCCAAGCCGAAAAAACAATCAAGGACTCTATCCCTTTTACAATAGTGCCAAAGAAGATGAAATATTTGGGAGTTTACCTAACAAAGGATGTGAAAGATCTCTATAAAGAGAACTATGAAACTTTAAGAAAAGAAATAGCTGAAAATGTTAACAAATGGAAAAACATACCATGCTCATGGCTGGGAA
>CAUYRH010020523.1:0-18317 GCA_963574655.1 Perodicticus potto | reverse complement strand
ATAAGATGGGGAAAGGGGTGAGGGAGGGAAGGGGAGGGAGAGGGTGGGGGGAGAGATGATAAAGGGTGAGATCACACTTGTGGTGCATATGTGAAGGGTCAGGAGAAATCTTCTAAATACAGATCAAAATTGTTTTCACATGGTAAATGAGAAAGTATCATAAATGTTACATTAATCAGGTTGATAAAAATATCTCTGATTGTATGGGAAGCCCGCACACTGTACTCCAAGCCTGAATCATTGTACACAGTTATGACTCAATAAAAAATAATTAAAAATTAAAAAAAAAAAGACTCACTTTTGGTCATTGTCACTCTTCCATGAAATGTGTCTCTGGAATCAGGAGGCTTTTAAGCTCTCTTTTTCCCTTTTGTTTATCAGGCATTTATTTAGAGATTTATGATCATAAATCTCTTTTATATACACTGCCATGGCAATTCTTTTGCTTACCCTTGTCTACCTCCCTAAATTACCATGTACCTTTTAAAAATAAATGAATAATTTCAACATGCCAGAAATTAATTTTCTCCAAGACCCAAGGAGTAGTAAGTGGCAGAGTCAAGATTATATGGGAAGTTTTATGATTCTACACTACAGGCAGAAAGATTTCCCCTGGTTGGTCCATTCAGTGTAAAATGGAGAAGGGAAAGAACACTCTATAAAATACATAAATTGAAGCAAAAACCTTTGTGTAAATTACTTCTGCCATTCTAGGGTTCCGTTTCATGTTGCATTTGAAGACAGAGCCACCATGTTCCATCTAAGCTTCAGGGAGTATTCTGCCTTTGAATTCTCTACTATTCTGCCTATGGATTCTTGGACTATGTTTACTAAAATCCTTTTTTAGCGACAGAGACCTTTCTCACTTTGGGTTTCTTCTTACCTTGGAAAAATTCTGCAGTCTGGAGAAGGAATCATTCACATTCCAACAGCTGCGTAGATGAGGACAAGTAAATTCTGCCTATTTCTGTCTGGAGTGACACACTCTAAATTATTAGATTCCACCATGGTACATAGTGAGAGGTTACCTGGGATCTGGGGTTAGGAAGTAGTAAGGGGATCTTACAAGGTGAATTGCAAGGGGTGGGGGTGATAGAATTTTTTTTATAGAGGTAAGAGGTCAGCAGTTTTCTACCCCTGGAAACTCAGCGTAGCTGACTGGGAATTTGCACTTCTTGCTTGTTGCATCACTGTAATAGCATTGTACAGGAATTGCTAGTTGTGGCTTAGAGGGGCTTGGTCTGGTTCCTAGTCAGCATTTGCCTTGCAAAAAGGTTATTAAAAAGGTGGTATAAGTTCCAGATATTTATTCATTTATTTATTTTTTTGAGACAGAGTCTCAAGCTGTTGCCCTGGGTAGAGTGCTGTGGCATCACACAGCTCACGGCAACCTCCAACTCCTGGGCTTAGGCGATTCTCTTGCCTCAGCCTTCGGAGTAGCTGGGACTACAGGCGCCCGCCACAACGCCCGGCTATTTTTTTTTAATTTGCATATGCAACAGCATGCGAAACTGTCCGGTGATGTCACTGGCTATGACCAACTGAAAGAGTCTTCTGAGAAGATGTGTGGCCAGTGCTCCAGTGGTGTAATCGGCTAGCGCATGGTAACTATGTCCTGCTGCAGAGTGATACAGAGGCTGTGAGTTCGAGTCTCACCTGGAGCATGAACTTTTTTTTATTTTTCTTTTTTTGAGACAGAGTCTCACTTTATCACCCTCAGTAGAGTGCGGTGGTGTTACAGCTCACAGCAACCTCCAACTCCTAGGCTTAGCTGATTCTCTTGCCTCAGCCTCCTGAGTAGCTGGGACTACAGGTGTCCACCACAACACCAGGCTATGTTTTGGTTGTAGTTGTCATTGTTGTTTGGCAGGCCCAGGGTGGACTTGAACCCACCAGAACTGGTGTATGTGGTTGGTGTGCTAGCCGCTTGAGCTACAGGTGCTGAGCCCATTCCAAACATGTATTAATGGGCTGCAAAATATCACTCATTTATTATTTCATTTTAAAATTCTTTGCAAAAATATTTTAGAAAGTCAAACATGACAGTTTCGTTGCAAACCTAGTTTTCTTTAGCAAATTCTTCCTCTTCGTTTTTCTCTGGTTTCTCATTATAGTCTTCCTTTTCTAACATGAACTGCTGAACATTTCTAGCTTTTTTATATCTTGGCATGGCTACAGTTGTAAAGGTATTTTAAACTTGTGAGGTTTGTGGATGGCCTTGTTACCTTTTCCTACTTTCAAATTTCTTTCCCCCATAGAATGTTCTTGAGGAGATGGACAAGGAAGAATTGTTAGCACCGCATGAGACCTTCCCTGCTGGTGAGCCGTCAGGCCAAGATGGGAGAAGGCATCGGCTATTTTCTTAGTATTTAAAAACCCAGTGGTGTAAGTGGATATACTGAAGCTAACTTTCTGAAAGACAACAAAAAGGGCATCTTTCAATTGGAGTATTTCTAGTTTTCCCCTTTTAATCTCCCTCCCCCATCTACTTCCGATGCCTCTGCCGATGACACTGAGTCTTGTTCTCACTTAGCTGCCTAATATTCATAAAGGTGTTAGCTGATTAAAAGGCTTAAAGTATTACTGCTCCTACGAAACACTTTGCCATTTTAATAGAGGATGCTTAACAATCAAAAGGACTTCAAGAGCCATAGTAATGGATTTTTAATGGTGAAATTTTGTGAATGCTTTTTTTTTTTTTTCTGGAGAGGAAAAGGTGGTCAAATGCTTGCTTTTTGTATTTGTTAAGGGTGGCTTAACATCCTTGGTGAGCAGGGAGAATGCATACATGTCCCTAGGTGGATGGATTCTGCTCCTTGTACACTGGCTGAGAGCGATTGCTTCCACCGTGATTCTAATCTGTAGATGGTGTATACAGTCTCACAAAAGCTGGTTCTTAAACTTGCAGAAATTTTGTAAGCTGTATATTCAATGCAGTTATTAAAAATTAAGTTATGTCAACTTCCAATTAAATAAATTATGTTAAAAGCAAAGTGATACTGAAAACACAATTTCCTATTTATTTTACTACATTTTACTGTAATATAGACTCCTGAGATTATCATTTACATCTATTGTATTTCTGTAGTAGACATATTTACATATGTTGGCAGCTTGAAATTGGTGATAGTGGGGGGATTTACACTATACAAATTGACAAATGCTACAAATAAGGGCTAGATTTATTATTGTGTTGTTGGTCTAGACTGACGGAAGTGATGAAGATGTTAATAATGCAGATTAAATTTAAAAAATTTGTCATGGAGGGGATTTATGCTTCTGGCCCAAATGAAATAACAGGGACTCAATTTAACCTCACACTTGAAACAACCAAAAAATGAGACAAAACAGGTAACACAATGATTTTCCAAGACACTCCTGTCTGTCAATGAAGGACAGTGGTCTCTGAAAGATGGGAAACAAGTGAGGAGAATTCCATGATGGTTTCTTTTAACTTTTAGATTAGCATGAGGGTATAAATCAGTGGGTCTCAACCTTCCTAATACCACGATGTATTTTCATTGTTAAAAAGGGGTCGTGACCCACAGGTTGAGAACCGCTGGTATAAATGGCTAGGTTACAATGCTTGCATTTGTTAAGCCCCTCTTATAGTTGTGTCCCATACCCAGGAGGTGTGCCATATAATGAGGTGAGAGCACACCAACCTCTCTCCTTCCTCCTCTTTCCCCTCTCCCACCCCCGCTCCCCGCAACTTGAATCGAAATGAGTTTTTCTCCTCTGTGGGTGTGTATTAGTTGTCTAGTGGCTTCATATTAGCATTGAGCACATTGGATATTTGCTTTCCCATTCTTGTGATACTTTACTAAGAAGAACGTGTTTTGTTTTTTATTTATTTATTTTATTAAATCATAGCTGTGTACATGAATGCAATCATGGGGTACAATGTGCTGGTTTCATATACAATCTGAAATATTTTCATCAAAGAAGAATGTGTTTTAATTCCATCCAGGTTAATGCAAAAGATGTAAAGTCTCCATCCTTTTGTGGCTGAATAATATTCCATGCTACACACATACCACAGTTTATTAATCCATTCCTGGGTTGGTGGGCACTTAGGTTGTTTCCACAGCTTGGTGATTGTAATTTGAGGTGTGATAAACGGTCTAGGGAAAATATCTTTATGCTAAAATGATTTTTTTTCTTCTCAGTAGATGCCTGGGAATGGGATTGAGTTCCATGATTGCTGAAGCTTGCTACCTTGAGAGAATTTCCAGGCCATGATTCAGGGAGAGGGAACCTCTCTTCCTGAGGTTCCCTGGTGGACCCCTTGTGATGAGAAGATAGGGCTGAGAGTTTGGGGAAACCAAGGCAGCTGGAGATCACAGGACAGGGTCATGGAAAAGAGAATTATACAGAGAGAGAACCGCAAATATCTGCATAGAGTCTTCTATAATTATCAAGGAGAACACTGATCAGTGCATTGATGCGAAGAGACAACTGAAGGCTGGAAAGCAAACTGTTCAAATATCAGATGGAGCATTATGTGGTGCTCACACAGAACAGAGAATAGTTCCTCTTAGCACTATTCAATTGGAATCTTCATAAATCACAAGATACTGAGTAGGAGGGTCTTGCCTTGGTAGTAAGACAAATTAGCCCTGGAATAAACAAGTCTCTGGTCTCACCTAATACATTTAAAAGACAGGCTCAGAAAGGATCATTCTGATTCCAAGTATTATACCTGCATCCCAAACAAAGCTGAAAAATATTTATAGGAATATGAAAATGCTCAGCATAGAGAAAGTATTTCTGGCATAGTGATAGAAGGATCCCCCCCAATCTAATCCTCTAGAAAAGCAATGAGAACATTAGGAAAAATTATAAAAAGTGACTTTTAAGAACTATGAAAATCAACCAAAGGTTTGCAATAATCCAACAAGGATTTGTTCTACAAAACAGCTACATCTTGATAGGAACAGAGAACATTGTGGCATTTTTACTTGCCCTAGTCCCATAATCTAGTCTCTAACTTCATGGTGCCCTTAAAAATTACGATCTTAGAAATACAGTAGCTGGGAAATCTAGCAGCCTAGTAGCCACTGGAGAGGACAGAGTGGCTTTGGAACTCCTCAAAGATTAATCTGCAGTGAGCTGTTACTATTTTACCTGTCTCAAACACGCCCGGGAAAACTCCATCCTCAAAGCTTATCATTATTTTGAGCTTATTCTAGAGCTTTGTCAATGAGGAAAATCTCATCCCTAAACTTTCTCTATGTCATGTTATTAAATATGATTATTGGAACCAAGGTAGGTGTGGCATTTCCAGCTTATTCACTGGGGGCCATTTTTCAGCTCAACAAACTGTTAAGATTCTTTTCTGACTTTATAATCAACAACATTAAATCCAGAATCTCTGCTTAGTGAGACAATATCAATAAATTTGGCCCGATCCAACTTTATGTTCCTTATGCTATTATCCGACACCTTTAATATCCATTTCCATACATGTTCCCTGTCTTTCTGTCTGTGTACATAGAATATCAGTGGTTCATACTTTGTACCTGACCTTTAGGGGCATGCTTGGACTTGAATCTAATTATCAATATAGAAACAAAGAGGGGTAGGTTCTGAGAAGACCCAGCATTGTTGTGCACGGCAACTGCCTCATGGGAGTTTCCTCAGCCCAAGCAGGGTTCATCTTCTCAGAAAAGGGTAGAGAGGCCGCTCCTGCTGAGAATGGGGAGGCCTATTCCACTAGCAAAGAAGACCCATCAGAATTTAGGAGCTCTATGTTCCCACTTTCATTAGGGTCTTCCCACACATCCTCATTTCAAGCACATTCTGCCCTATGATTGCACCAATGTACACAATTATGATTTAATAAAATTATTAAAAAAAAAAAGAGTGTCCTTCACCTCTCACACTCTAGGGATCCTAATATTTCTGAAACTATAACACCTTACCTATGATTTTGATGCCTTCTTTACTCTGCTAAGAGTATTAACCTATGTGGATTATTTAATAAACAATGAAATTCAATAATAATTTGTTTTAAAAGTGCAAAAAAAAAAAAAAGACTCAGGATCCCATCTCTTTCCAATAAATGCCTTCACTTTTAACAGTGTCTATGGTTAAATATCCTTCAAGGCTGAGAATTCAACTTTCAATGGAATTCAGCCAGTCACAGGATGAAACTCTGGGTTTGACTTTTAGCAATCTCAGCCCTATGGCTATGGGAGATAAAGATCTCCTTCAGAGCCCAAATATAAGATTCCAGGCCATTTATGTGGCATTTGAGCTGGGAATTTCAAACCCTGACTTCATCCTTTTCTTTCTGTATTTTGTCGAGTGACACCAGGAGCAACCAGACAATCGCATTGTATTTGTTAGTTTATTAAAAATGTTTGAAAGTAGTATATACAGATTTTTATTTTCTTTTTTTAAATGTCAATTAGGTTACAATGTTTGCATTTGTTAGGTAGAATCCCTCTTGTAGTTGTGTTGTGCACCTTACTCTTACATTGTGCCCATTAAGTTGGAGCACACTGATCCCCACTTCTCCTCCCCATCTTTCCCTCCCCCCATCTTGAATTGAATTGAATTTTTCTCTTATGTGGGCATGTATTAGATCGTCTACTGGCTTCGTATTAGTATTGAGTACATTGGATACTTGCTTTTCCATTCTTTGATACTTTACTAAGAAGAATGTGTTTCAACTCCATCCAGTTTAATACAAAAGATGCAAGGTCTCCATTTTTTTTATGGCTGAATAATATTCCCTGGTATACATAATACCACAGTTTATTAATTCTTTCCTGGGCTGATGGGAGTTTAGGTTGTATCCACATCTTGGTGATTGTAAATTGAGCTGCAACAAACAATCTAGTGCAAAAGTCCTTATGATGAAATTATTTTTTTTTCTTCTGGGTAGATGCCTAGTAATGGATTTGTGGGGTCAAATGGAAGGTCTATTTTGAGTTCTTTGAGGATTCTCCATACTTTTTTTCCATAGAGGCTGTATTAGTTTGCAGTCCCACAACAGTAAAAGAGTTCCCCTCTCCTCACAACCATGGCAGCATCTGCAACTTTGGGACTTTGTGATGTGCGCTATTCTCACTTGGGGTTTGGTGATGTCTCAGGATGATTTTGATTTGCATTTCTCTGATAATTAGGGATGATGAGCAACTTTACATGTGTTTGTTGGCCATTTGTCTGTCTTCAGAGAAGGTTCTGTTTGTGTCTCTTGCTCAGTGATAGATGGTATTGTTTGCTCCTTTTTTGTTGAATAATTTGAGTTCTCTGTAGATTCTAGTTATCAGCCCTTTGTCAGATTCATAACATAGAAATATCTTTTTCCATTCTGAGGGTTGTCTATTTCCTTTAATTATTGTGTCCTTAGCTGTGCAGAAGCTTTTCAGCTTAATTAAGTCCCATTTATTTATTTTTGTTGTCATTGTGATTGCTGCTTAAGTCTTTGTCATAAAATCTTTCCCTAGGCTGACATCATTAAGAGTTTATCCGACATTTTCTTCTAGGATTTTTATTGTTTTGTGTCTTAGATTTAATTTTTTTATCCATTTTGAGTCAACTTTCAGAAGTGGCAGATTTTTATTTCTTTTTTCTTTTCTTTTTCTTTTTATTGTTTCAGATTAATTTGAGGGTACAAAGAATTAGGTTATAATGTTTACCATTGTTAGATCCAATCTCTTTTATAATTGTGTCCTGCCCCCCAAGAGGTGTGCAGTACACGTCAACATTTTGTCCATGAAGTGGGGCACACACATCCCCATCTCTCTTCTCTCTACACTCCCTTCTTCTAGATTTTTATTTTTTATAAGTGGTTGCTTAGGAGTATCCAATGCATATATCTACTGCCAGGTCACACCATGGGCTATCAGTGCTCTCTATACTACTGTAAATAAAGTCATTAGTGTCTTTTATAATTCTTATATTTTTCTAAAGTGAGCAACATAACGTATCAATGCACATACAGACAGTGAGTGATGATTACATTCATGCAAATTAATATTTCCATTATCTCTCATAGTTAGCTTTTCCCTTTTTCTTTTGTGGTAAGAGTACCTCAAACCTACTCTCTTAGCAAATGTCTAGTGGACAATAAAATATTAGCTATAGTTCCCACGCTATACATTGGGTCTCTAGACTTATCATCCTGCATAACTGCCAATTTGTGCTGTTTGACTTTCATCTCCCTGTCCTGCCTCCCTTGTAATCATAGATCTACTCTCTGTTTCTACATATTCTATTTTTTTAGGTCCCACATATAAATGAGATCATGCAGTATTTTTTTTTCCATGTCTAGCTTATTTCACTTAGTAGAATGTCCTCTAGGTTCACCCATGTTGTCACAAATGGCACGCTGTCCCTTTTTCAAGACTGAATCATATTTTATCGTATATGTGTACACATTAAAATGTGTATACATTTTTGGCACTTTCCGCAGAAAGTGGGCTCATTCAATCACTCGAAGGCCTGCATGGGCTTGAATAATATTTTATCGTATGTGTGTATACATTAGAATGTGTATACATTTTTGGCCACAGAAAGTGCCAAAAATGTATACACATTTTAAGAAAGGAAAAAATTGTATTAACATTTATACCAATAATGAAAAATGAATACAAGTCACACACATTTGAGCAACTCTTGTAATCACAGAAGTCAAACGTGACTTGGATATTACCAATTTAATCCAGCTTTTGCCTTTCTCAAAACGTGCATACATTTTTTTTGCACCTTCTGTATGTATCCCCCAATTTCTTTATCCATTTCTGTCAATAATTTGAGTTGGAAGGCATGAAAAGGCTGAATTTCAGCTCAAATAGTTAGGCAGAAGGAGTCCCTTCTTACTCATGGGAAGGTCCGCCTTTTTGTTCCATACTGGCCTTCAAGTGATTGAATGAGGCCCACTCACATTAAGGAAAGCAATCTGCTTTACTCAATCTGCCAATTCAAATGTTAATGTCATCCAAAATCACCCTTACAGAAATACTCAGAATAATGTTTGATCTTTGCACCCCAGAGCCCAATCAAGTTGACACATGAAATTAACCACCACAACTTCTGTATAGCATATAAATATAAAGCAGCATACTATCCCCCCCTAGAAATCTAGTTGTTAAACATTTAACAGTGCACCCCTGGATGGAGAGTAAATATTTGGCTTCTGGTAAGTTTCTCCTGGTGGTGGGCAGGGTTCCTCCCTCTAAGGCAGATATTTCTCTTTGCTCTTGTTCTTAGAAAAAAAAAAAATAGCGCACATCTACACACGCTGGCAACTCCTTTGTCATTGCTTCTAGTCAGAGAACAATCAGTAAGGTGCCATCTTCCTGTTAGTCAGGTGGTGAAAAACCTGTCTTGCTGTTCCTAACTCTATTGATTAAAGCATTTTATTAATTTCTTTTTTTTTTTGAGACAAAGCCTCAAGCTGTTGCCCTGAGTAGAGTGCCATGGCATCACAGCTCACAGCAACCTCCAACTCCTGGGCTCAAGCTATTCTCCTGCCTCCACCTCCCAAGTATCTACAGGCTACTGCCACACGCCCCGCTATTTTTTGGTTGCAGCCGTCATTGTTGCTTGGTGGTCCCAGGCTGGATTCGAACCCACCAGCTCAGGTGTATGTGGCTGGTGCCTTAGCCACTTGAGCCACAGGCGCTGAGCCTGATTACAGCATATTATGAGCACTCTTATTCAATGAAGATGGCAGCTGATACTTTATCATTTTGTACCCATTTCACCCTCCCTTCCTCCTTCTTCAATTTGACACAATATTCCCTCGAACCTGACCAAAAAAAAAAAAAAATAGTGTGGCAATGTGAGGTTGTAACTTGAACTTGAACTTAAAGGTTTTAGACTGGTGTTCAAGTATTGAGTAAACACCCGTTATTCCCTAAGCACCTTTAGGAGTGTAGACTACCTTATTCATCCTTATGTTACCCCCAAAGTCTCTAGCTCTTCGCCTGCATTTAATAAGTATTCAAGATATAGTCCCTGCATGAATAAATGACACCTCAAGGTGCTTATGATTTGACTCAGATGTGTGGGTCATTACAAACTTTTGAGCTACACAAAAATCAATAATCATAAAATCTGCATGGATGGAATCAAATGACGCCCTCTTATCATACCAGTAAGCTGAGCAAGTTGAAACTTGTACGGGTGAATCAGAAAGGATGCTGTTGACTGTGTTTCTTTGAAGTGAAATAACGGACCGTAACAGGGTCTGTCTCACAATTTTTATAGTGACCCACGCATCTATATTCACAGCATCCAATGCAATGTGCTTTACCATGCTTATCCTCGCTTGTCCATGGTATATAAAGTCTCATGATTTTAAGTCCTTGAGGACAAAAACCTGTATGCCATATTCACTGATATATTTCCTCACCTGTATCTCCTGTGGCATATAACAAAGGCAGCTTGGAACAATTTTATTAAGGAAATGAATGGATGAACAAATAAACTTTGACTAAGTTATTTAATCTCTCTGAGCTCTTGTTTCCTAATGTAGAAAGTAGTGTTATTAATGCCATTGTGCTAAGGTACATGTAAAGTGTCTAAAGGACTGCTGGTGATGTAGCAAGCAATCAACACCCGTCCATGTTCTTCCTTTCTCCTCCCCTTTGTTCCATTCTGACCACGTGTCTGGATGCATGTCATGTATCCATTTTCCATAATCACTTTATTCTAGCAAATTGCACTGGTAAACCAAGCTATCAAGTGTCTGTTAATGGTTAATATGACCTTAATTTAATTCTCGGGGAATTTTATAGATGGGAAAATCTTCAAGATACAAAGCTATAAGTTGGAAAGGAAGGCTTTTCACACCCCATGAGCAAAGGCAGAGGAACTATTTTGGGTTTCTCAGGGACTACAATGTTCCAGCATGTTTTTACTTGTTTAGAAATGTAAGTCTGTCATAGCTATTTTTTTCCCCAGGGGTGAGAGCTAGAGCTCTTTAGCACACAAGACCATGGGTTAGGGACTCTTTGGCTCACCAGCTCTGGGAAGTATGAATGTTCAGAATTTTCACTCTTGGGCCCTGCCTGCAGCTCAAAGGAGTAGGGCGCTGGCCCCATATACTAGAGGTGGAGAGCTCAAACCCAGCCCCGGCCAAAAACTGCAAAAAAAATAAAAATAAAAAATAAAGACGGCGGTGCCTGTGGCTCAAGGAGTAGGGCGCCGGCCCCAAATACCAGAGGTGGCGGGTTCAAACCCGGCCCCAGCCAAAAAAAAAAAAACAAACAAAAAACAAAAAACAAAAAACTTTCACTCTTCAAGACAAGGCTCTAACTTCATACTGGTCTAAGTAAGATTTTCATGAATGAGCCTGGATAGCTAACTTTTAAAAAATGTATCAGCCTATCATTCTAGTTCCAGTTGTGCCAAAACCTACCTTGGGGCTATCCTGTCACTTCTCTCAGCCTCAGTTCTCTCTCTGTAAAGCAGATTTGTAACTGTCCATCAAGAGCAAAGTGGCTAAAAAGATGTGGTATCTTTATACAAGGGAATATTGAAATACAGTTAAAAGGAATGATCTAGATCTCAAAACGGTGTCGAGTCTAGAAAACCAGATGGATACTATATGATGCCTTTGAAACAAATTAAAACGTTTAATCCTGGACTTAGATGCTAGCTCCTACGTATTATCTATCATTATTGTCATTACTGTAATATTATAATAAAATATGTATTAATTAAAAAAAAACACATACTAATAGCCAGGAGCGGTGGCTCAGGCCTGTAATCCCAGCACTCTGGAAGGCCAAAGTAGGTAGATTGCCTAAGCTTAGGAATTTGAGACCAGCTTGAGCTAGAGCAGGACCCTGTCTCTAAAAATAGCCAGGCATTGTGATGGTGCCTGTAGTCCCTTTATTGTCAGCTTTATCTGAAATGTTCTGTTATAAATTAAAAATATAATTTTTCTAATTTTCTAGAATAAAAAAAAATCCTTCAAAAAAGGGAGAAAGTTAGACTAGTCTCCAAGGACCCTTTGAATTCTAAAATTCTATGGATCTATAACAGAAGAAATAATTCAGCATTGAATGGTTTCAACAGTCTCTTAAAATTCTCCTGGGATAATATTGCACACATTTTTTCTGGGATGAACAGTTTCGATTGAAATGGTCACAGAGACAGAGAATTGAAGAAGACAACCTTCGTAGCTCACTTAGGGTAAACTTTCCCTTTCCCAAGTATAACAAGAAAATCAAGGGAAAATGTTTTCTCTGCAGAATTTCCTCCCCTTGCTTACTTTTTCTATTATTCTAACGGGTGCTGCTAATACAAACTGTTCTAAGCAGAATTGCTTTATCTATGATGGGCAGAAAAGGGCTTGTCTGAAATTAAAAGACCCAGGCATCTCATTGCCAGTGACTGTGGCAAAAGAGACACAAAAACTAATTGGAAACTACTCTCTCAGCCCCACCAGTTGTCTGACTCTTTCCTCTTTCTTTCCTTGTGTATCTGTCTCTTCCAGGTCAGCAGTGCAGGGCTGATAGAGAGCTTCAGGACTGGGGACCCTTCTTTTTCTCTCTAGACCCATTGCATTTGCTATCCTTATTCCTGGCTCTAATCAGTGGTCATGCCAGCAGCTGTATACTTCCCCTTTCTCCTCTGGACCTACATCGAGCCCCTCCTTCAAGATGCTTTCCCAACCACCTCAATACACAGGGCCCACTCTTTTCTCCGTACTTATATGACTTCAGATAAACCCCATAGATTAATCGTTATGTTATACTGCTTTGAATTCTGTCACCATTTAAATGATGTTAATTTGCTTTCTCCATCATCCTATTTCAGAAACAGGGCTGGGAATCAGATGGATAGATGACAGTGGCCAAGGGCAGCGGTCTGTCAGGGCCCAGATGTTCACACAATCCTTCTTCACTTCCATTACTTTTTTTCTCCATTGAGAGTGAAATGTGTGGGTGGAGAATACCATGAGCAAAGGAGTGAAGTTGATAGATAGATAAGTCAATTTGATAAAGAAAAGCCCCGTGAGGCTCCTGTGCATCATTTTCTAAGAACCTGGTGGCAATCTATCACTTCTAGGTCTATTCATCAAATAAATAGTTGGGTAAGTTTCTTTTAAAAAAAGGAATTTAGCTGCTGACTGGCTTTGCTACCTTTGTTATAGTCTGGAAATCACTCTACTGTATAATATAGTGATTTTTCTAAAGCTTATGAATGCCAAGCCCATTTCTCCTAATACACAGAAGCCCAAAAGGATCCCTGGAGTTTCAGTCTATCTAATAAATAACCTCCATTTTTTTATTTCAATAAAGAAGAAATCAATCAGTACAGCTGACTTCTTAGATTAGCTTTCTAACTCAGAAAGAATTTATCATCACTTTTGTTATTATACTTAGTGTGGATGTCAGCCTGAAGTTGAAGTTCAGCATTGAGAATCCCAAATCATAAATCACCAAACTGTGACATTAATCAAATGAACCCAGTATATTAAGGATAGAGCTAATATGATCATTTGGCAAGCAGAGACTCTTTCAAGTTACATCCTTGCACATTCAAAAAATAATCCATGCTCAGGAACAGGGTGGGGAACAGAAAATGGTGGGAGGGAGGGCTTACAAAAAGCCATGGAAACTTTTGGAGGTGATGGATATTTCCTTTTATCTTGACTATGATGATAGTCTTAAAGGTGTGTACACATGTCAAAACTTATCAAGTTGTATGCTTTAAATATTTAAAATTTATTGTATTTCAATTATACCTTAGTAAAGCTTCTTTAAAAAGAATTTAAAGATAGGCATTTTTAAAGATTGCATTTACTCATTGAGAGAAACACTTGTAGGGCATAATTTCTTTTTTTTAAATTAGATCATAACTGTGTACATTACTGCATTTATGGGGTACAATGTGCTGACTCTATATACAATCTAGAATGTTCACATCAACCCAAAGGTTAAGAAAACTGGCTATGGACAGCCAGGCACGGTGGCTCACGTCTGTAATCCTAGCACTCTGAAAGGCTGAGGCAGGTTGATGGCTTGAGCTCACAAGTTCGAGACCAGCCTGAGTAAAAGCAAGATCTCATCTCTACTAAAAATAGAAAAACTGAGACAAGAGGATCGCTTGAGCCTGAGTTGGAGGTTTCTGGGAGCTATGACGCCACAGTACTCAATCCAGGGCGACAGCTTGAGACTCTGTCTAAAAACAAAAGACAAAAAACTGGCCCTGGGGTTGGACAGACCAGTGGCTCTGTCATTTACTAGCCCAGTGACTTTGAGAAGGTTTTTAACCTCTTTAAATCTCATTCTCTCGTCTGAAAAGCGGGAATTATAATGAGAGTACTTAATTTACCTTTTTAAGGGTTAAATTATATAATGCATGGAAAGTACTTTGCACAGTACAAGTGCTGAGTAGAAATTGAGTCTTAAAGAAATGGCAGCAATTATTTTACCCGCTACTGTGATATTAATCCTGTCTTGGATGAAAGCATACTGAATCACCAGCAGATTTCTAAAGCAGGTTATTGTCTGTAGTCAATCAGCTACCTTTATTATACACTCACTCGTGGGCAGATCGTTATAACTGAAACTGCTGGGAAGTAAAAAGGTAAGCAAATCAGGGCCTCTGACCTCAGCGAGCTTACAAAATGAATGGGAGAGATGGGATACATGTTTGAATGACGTACCAAAGCACATATGGAGATAGACAAAGAAGCACTGATTTAAGAAGTAGAAGCAATGCAAATTATGGTGAGTAGATGACCTGGACAGGGCTCACTGGGGAGAACAGGAGAAGAAGTTTATCCTACTGGGGAACAGCATGGGCTTTGGTGTCAAACAAATGTGGGTCTGAGTCCTGTTTATTAATTGGGAGAGTCTGGACATGCCACTAATGCTTTCTGCACCCTTGTTTTAACAATCCTCCTGAGCCAGGCCTGGTGGCTCACACCTGTCATCCTGGCTCTCTCACAGGCCAAGGTGGGTGGATTGCTTGCAATCAGGAGTTCAAGACCAGCTTGAGCAAGAGCAAGACCCCATCTCTACTAAAAATAGGAAAACCAGCTGGGTGTGTGGCGGGCGCCTGTAGTCCCAGCTACGTGGGAGGCTGAGGAAAGAGGATCTCTTGAGTCCAAGAATGTGAGGTTGCTGTGAGCGATCGTGACACCACGGCACTCTACCCAGGGCAACAGAGTGAGACTCTGTCTCAAAAACAAACAAACAAACCTACTAGGGTTGTTGTAAAGATTAGAGGAGGTAATGCACTACTACCACTTAGCGTACAGCCTACAACATGGTAAATATTCAACAAAAATGGAAGCAATTGTTATCATTATATCTCCAAATCACAGGATTCTTTTTACTCTCATTGCCACATGTTTCTTTCTCTCTCTCTCTCTCTTTTTTTTTTTCGAGACAGAGTCTCAAGCTATCACCCTGGGTAGAGTGCTGTGGCATCACAGCTCACAGCAACCTCAAACTCTTGGGTTTAAGTGATTCTTTTGCCTCAGCCTCCCAAGTAGCTGGGACCACAGGCGCCTGCCACAACGCCTGGCTATTTTTCTTTTCTTTTCTTTTCTTTTTTTTTTTTTTTTTTGTTGTTGTTGCAGTTGTTGTTTTAGCTGCCCTGCGCCGGGTTCGAATCTGCCAGCCTGGGTGTTTGTGGCTGGTGCCCTTCCCACTGAGCTATGGGTGCTGCCCCCCACATGTTTCTTTACATCACATTTGATGGGAGATTTCCACAGAAGAATCCTAGGGTGATTTCACTAACCAAAGCCTCCCGATTTGCCTGGCACTTACATGGTATCAGGGTCACAACAGTTCTGATCATGTCTGCCCTTTCGAATGTCTCTTAACCATTCGAGTGGATAATTAGAGCTAACGCTTAACATGGTACTACGATACAACATTTTGTGACAAACAATATAGGACATTTTAGAGAGCACTTATGCATTCGCCCAAATTTTTCTGTGCCTTCAGAATATAGATTCAGAATCAAGCTCTTGAAAATGGCAGGTACGTTCTTGCAGTTTTTCAGTCCAAAAAGCTTTGAGTCGTCTAGCAGTAAGGATCCCTAGTTTGCACCCAAATGGTCCAGCTTTGCTCCTGGTGTGGAAATACTGGCCTGGTAAAGAGGCAGTGGAGCAGAATGGTTTGAATTCAGACTCCTGAGAAGAACTTCCAGTTTTGAAACACAGATTTGCTACATAGAAGCTGGGAGACCTCAAGGAACTTAATTATGTTCTCTGAGCCTTAGTTTCCTTATCTGTGAAATGGGAGTAATACCATATGTACATACCTTACTGAATTGCGGTGAAAGCAAATTGATTTGCTAAGAAAGCAAAGTGCTTAGACAATGGTTCTCAACCTTCCTAATGCCTCCTAATGCCGCGACCCTTTCATACAGTTCCTCATGTTGTGGTGACCCCCAACCATAAAATTATTTTCTTTGCTACTTCGGAACTGTAATTTTGCTACTGTTATGAATCATAATGGAAATATCTGATATGCAGGATGTATTTTCATTGTTACAAAAGAGTCACGACCCACAGGTTGAGAACCACTGGCTTGGAACATAGGAAGTATTCAAAAAACGTTAGCTATTATTTGCTGGAAAGTGAGCTTCACAAAAGTAGAGACTTTTGTTTGCTTTGTTCACTGCTATATCCCAAGCACATAGAGCAGTCCCTGCCACACGGTAGGCTCTCAGCAAATATTTATTGAATAAATGAACAGAACTTTAATTACTCTTTCTCTCACATCTCACATTCTACTTTCCAAAAATATCTGGAGTCTTTACTGCTACCTTCTGGTCAACAATTTCTATTTATTTTTCTACCTGAATTATTGCACCAGCCTCCTAACTGGCCTGGCTGCTTCTGTTTTTTTTTATACCCTGAAACCTGCCCACACTGCCCCCTCCCCATTGATGTTTTTCTTCCAACAGCATTCAAAAGTGATCCTTTGAAAACATAAGTTAGATCATGCTTTTACTCTGTTCAAACCCCTTCCATGTCTCCCATTCACAGAAATGGGCAAAAATTTTACCTGATTGGCTCTTACCTACCTCTCTGATCGCATCTTCTATTACTTTTGTCTTGCTTGTTGTGTTCTTTTTTTTTTTTTTTTTTTTGAGACAGAGCCGAAAGCTGTCAACCTTGATAGAGTGCTGTGGCATCACAGCTCACAGCAGCCTCCAATTCCTGGGCTCAAGTGAGTCTCTTGCCTCCACCTCCCAAGTAGCTGGGACTACAGGTGCCCGCCACAACGCCTAGCCATTTTTTGGTTGCAGCCGTCATTGTTGTTTGGCGGGCCCGGACTGGATTCGAACCTGCCAGCTCAGGTGTACGTGGCTGGCGCCTTAGCCCATTGAGCCACAGGCGCCAAGCCTGCTTGTTGTGTTCTAATCACATTGGAACAGAATCAGCATTTAACATGTCAAACACACATCTCCTGCCTCAGGGTCCTGGGACTTACTGCTCCATATGCCAGAAGTGCTCCCCTTCCAAATATACCCTTAGTTTACTTCCATACTTCTTTCAGATCTCTGCTCAGATATCTAGAACATTCCCGGCCATCCTGCATAAAACAGCATCCCAAGCCCTAGCATTCCCTAGCCACCTCCCTCAGATTTACTTTTCTCCATAGCATTTATCACCACCTTACGCATTTGTCATCTGCTGATTAATCATTGTCTATCTCACCTAACCAAAATGTCATCTCTATAAGGAGAGGAACCGGCACTTTTGTTCACTGCTATATCCTAAGCACTTAAAATAGTGTCTGGAATTTTTTGATTTCTCGATAATTCTTCGTGGAATGAATGAATCAATGAAAGAATGGTTTTTAAAAAGTAAGGTCCCTCACTAGCATCTCCTTATGACAGTGTATTTTCTAAAGTATTCTCATTGCAGCCAGTTGTATTTGACTTTGATTACTGGAGACTGGAGAAAAGGTATTTTTCCTTGATGCAATCAGTCTTATAGGCAAAATACGGGAAAACAAAGGGCTTATGAGAGAAAATTTTTTAAATTAAATCATAGCTGTGTACATTAATGCAATCATGGAGAACAATGTGCTGGTTTTATATACCATTTGAAATATTTTCATCAAACTGGTTAACACAGCCTTCACCACATTTTCTTATTGTGTTCATTTATACTCTACACTTAGTAAATTTAACATGCACCCTTGTAAAATGCACCATAGGTGTGTTCCCACCAATTACCCCCGCTCCACACCTCCTACCCCCTCCCGCCCTGGCGTCTCCTCGGTCCCCGTCGTCTGGGGCGATGAGGGGTTATAGCCGTCATATGAAAGCGCTAAATTGGTATGAGAGTAGGGATGAGTACATTGGATACTTTTTCT
>CAUYRH010020522.1:0-17225 GCA_963574655.1 Perodicticus potto | reverse complement strand
GGGCTTCCCATATAATCGGAGATATTTTTATCCACCTGATTAATGTAACATTCATGATATTTTCTCATTTACTATGTGAAAACAATTTTGATCCGTATTTAGAAGATTTCTCCTGACCCTTCACATATGCACCACAAGTGTGATCTCACCCTTTTATTTTTAACAGATACTCCCATGACAACACTTTGTAAAATACTAGAATACAACTTTACAGATTGCACTTCTGCAAGCCCTGGTACATTGTACTATACTCACATAACGCATATCTAAGACATTGGGCACTTAAAAAAAATGCCCAAAATGGGAATAAACAACTGAAAAGCTTGAATGTAGAAGCTTATGTTAAGTATCTTTGGGCAATAAAAATGACTTGAACTAAAAAGAATCACATACTTTACTGATTTTCATATTGTAATACGTAACTCCTCCTACAAGCAGAGGGTCACATGGATTACAGACACACACCTGCTGTGTAATGGAACCCGCCTTCATGTGAAAATCTGCACCTTTGAAAGCTTAATTAACAATGGACAAGTGAAAGAAAGAAACAAACAAAACAGATCTCAGGTTCCACGGCTTCTTGGAACTCTATCTGTTCCCATGTGTGTCCTTCATTCTGGCCCACAGATCTCCCCTTGGCCGTGGAGATGACCACTGCATGGACCACGTGGCTCTGACTTGGAGGAGAAGCGAACCGTAACTCTCAGGAACAAATAACCAAATGGCCTGTTTCATGCCAAAAGATGCATAACGAACCAACCAAGGCAAAAAAGAATCCTGAAGTCATAAGGTACGTGGGAGGAGTGATTTATTAAATGTATTATTCTGAAACCGCCCAAGGGGCATCAGCAGTCTTTAAAGGTCCCCTGCGATCACTCTAACAAGTGTTGCTGGAAATAACATACTGCAGTAATAAACCACAGGCAGCTACGGAAGCAGGCAAACCATTTACTTTACCAAATGGGGTTTATTTTTCCTCTATAGTCTCCTCTTAATAATATGATCCCCAAAGTGAAGTTTGCATCTAGATTTATGAGGTAAGTATAAATGGGGAGGTCTCCGCCCTTTGTTCTTAACAGCAGCCACGGGAGCATGCAATAGCTTTCTGGGCAGGGAGCGTGGCGACTTTGTGTTCTGTGCATCCGTGAGGCCTGTCGTGCTCATTAAATTCTTAGTGGAGGTTACAACACTGCAATTGACAGAGGATTATAAACGTGGCCACCTCAGGTGCAAAATTATGGGCCAGATTTCGAGTCCTGTGTGGCTGAGCTCACGGATTTTTACCAGACCACCGCAGGAAGGGATGTTCAGACACTCTTGTTCACATCCTCACCTGGATTTCTCCCGTGTGGAATGAGCGGATGACCCCCGTAAGGCAGGTGATAGCTCCTCCTCTTCTGGGCAGTGACCTCGCCAATATCTGCAACCTCAGAGAATAACCATAAGGTGATACATCCAAGTGGCAGAGAGGACAAGGGTGCCGCAGGGGACACCCAAGCTGCATGTTTTATGTGTGTGTCTTTATACACATGCGTGTCCATGTAAATACATACATGTGTGTCTTTACATACACATATCCATAGAAATACATGCTATCTTTACATGTGTGTCCACATAAATACACGCGTGTCTTTATACACACATATCACATAAATACCTATCTTCATGCACATGTATCATATGAATACATACATGTCTTTATACATACATATCCACATATGCAAACACGTACACACACGTAAAAACACACATACAAGAAGAAATGCTTCAAATCAGGACTCCGTTAAATAGAGAAACTGTATCTGTATTTAGCGAAACGCTGCAGAAATGTATTAACTAGTAAAAATAAGAACACCGAGCAGGTTGTTTTTCTCCAGTGCTAACAGATAACTTCACTAAAGGGTTAGAGATTACTGGGGACTCCGCCTCTCGTCCTGCTGGTGGTGTTTACCAAGAGTCAGGGGGTGTGATCAGTTTTGGCCCTCAGAATCCCAGGAAGTGCTGGCTGATTGTAAAACTAGCCCCAGTTCTCCATCCAGCCTCACGTCCCTCTGTCTGCAGCACGCCTTCCAGCTCTTCCCCCGAAGTGGTGGAGTTTGTTTCCTCGCTCCTTGAGCGTGGGCTGAGCGTGACTTGCTCTGGCCAGTCGTCTGCAGCAGGAGTGACGATGTACCAGTGAGGTGAGGCCCTCGGAGCCCCGCAGGACCGGGCAGCCAGAGCCGACCTTCCTGCTGCCCACAGACACATAGCCAGGCCAGCAGGGCCACCCAGTCCTCCCGTGGCCCTCGCCAATCCACGGCATTACATTCTGGAACAATCTTGCTGAACTTTATAGTGAATACAGTTCCTATTTAAGTAAAGGATATTTTTAATGTTCATTTTTGTCCCCAGTTAGCAGCCACTATTCTCATGTTTGCGACCTCATCTGAAGTGCAGGGCTTCTTGCAATCACTATAATTAGTGGCTTTGGAAATCCAGATTTCTGGCATAGCGCTTTACCCGCTTCGGAGGTCTGGTGTACTCAGGGGGACAGGAGTTTCTTGCCGTTGTTCCCCTGTGTTAGGAAAGGCAGCTTAAAGGCGCAGCCAGAGGCCATGACAGGACACCAATGGGAAGAATAAAGGCCACCCAGGTGTGGGGTCCAGATGAAAAGCAAGCCACACCAAGCTCTTATAGAAGCTTTTCGTCCTTAGTTGGCACTTTGAACTGAAGTCAACCTCAAAAACTCGAAATGAAATGAATTCAGAAAAATGACTAGAATGTTTCAGTCCTGAGGATGCATCGCTTGGTCCCGGGGAAGCTTCCACAAGAAACCCTCTTCATGAGACAAAGGCAGCAGGTGGGGTCACAACTATGACTACTACTTTTAGCCATGTGTCTCCAAAGCCTAGTCCCCAAATGCCAGCATTGCTAGCTGCAAAGAAACATACAATTTAAATGAGAATGAATTTCACACTTGAGGCAACAGGCAGCTTTACATTTGGATCTGACATTCAGAGTTAGTAAAAATACTACTTTGCATACAGATTATTGAATGCTTTGCCTTGGAAACCAATTCATGTTCTGTATGCCAGGACCAAGGGAAAGCAGGCAGGGCCGACTGGCAGACTCTTTAATTCAAGTTCCAGAATTCCAAGAAGGAACCATAAAAGATTATTTCAGAAAGAAAGGAAACCAGTAAGGAAACCTTTGGGAACAGGCTCACAAGTGTCTACAGTAAGAGAACTACACTCTGAAAGAGACAGTAAAACCATAATTTCCTGCAAAAATTGGTAGGAAAAATGGCTGTAGGAATTTGCATGATCATGTTAAATAACATAGCACAGTTCACTGGAGTCTCTTTTCTAAAAACTTAAAGGTTTTGTAAAAATTAATTATCATAATAATAGTTGCTAGTTATTGAGGACCCATCTACTCTGTGTTTTTATGTTGCAACCCTTGTTCTCACAACAGATCTTTGCCATAGGTGTTATTCTGCTTCAAAAGATAAAGTCGATGAAAGGCTCCTTAGAGCTCAGATTTGAAATACATTAATGATATAAATAGTCTGATTTAAATAATTTTAATGCTTTTTTCACCTATTTCCACATTTATTATTATTATTATTGTTTGCTGGCTCTGTGAATACACTGAAGTTAGAATTATCTCAGAATCAACATGAACTCTGGTACGCTTTTCTTTTCATGCTCATCTCTCTTCTCTAATACCTCATAATTCTCAAAATTCCTCTATATTTAAATATCCATTTTCTTCATCATCTTATTTTCAACCTTTTGCTCAACCAGATTTCACAGTTCCACTCTATGAGAGTGTACAAGTCCACAGAGTGAGGACGCCATGACAGACACAGCTTCTGGCTGGTCCTCCGGACATCAGACCCTGTCACACAGGGGTATGGAATTTACCTGACTTCCCTAGAGAACATTCCTCTGGACCAGACTTCCTTCAGTGCATACACGTTGCCCTCATCTTCTCATTTAATTATTAAAAACACTGAGTTAGTATGTACGTATTTTTATGAAGGTATTTTTTTTTTTTATTAAATCGTGGTTGTGTACATAAATGCAATCATGGGGTACAATGTTCTGGTTTTATATACGCTTTGAAATATTTTCATCAAACTGGTTGACATAGCTTTCATGGCATTTTCTTAGCTATTGTATTTTTGTAAATAAGAATTTAGGTACCTATGGTGCATTATACAAGGGTACATGTTAAATCTACTAAGTGTAGAATATGAATGTCTTAACACAATAACTAAGAAAATGTGGAGAAGGCTATGTTAACCAGTTTGATGAAAGTATTTCAAATTGTATATAAAACCAGCACATTGTACCCCATAATTTCATTAATGTACACAGCTATGATTTAATTAAAAAAAAAAGAAGAATTTAGGCCAGGCTAAAAGCAGTGGTTCACACCTATAATCCCAGCACTCTGGGAGGCCAAGGTGGGTGGATTGCTTGAGCTGAGGAGTTTGAAACCAGCCTGAGAAAGAGTGAGACCCCATTTTTAAAGAAATATTTGGGAATTGTGGTGGTTGCCTGTATTCCCAGCTACTTAAGAAGCCAAGGCAAGAGAATCACTTGAGAAGAACAGTTTGAGAGGTTGCTGTGAGCTATGATGCCATGGCACTCTACTGAGGGTGACAAAGTGAGACTCTGTTGCAAAAAAAAAAGAATTTTAGGGTGGCTGGGTGTGCTGGTTCACGCCTGTAATCTTAACACTCTGGGAGGCCTTAGCAGGTGGATTGCTTGAGCTCAGGAGTTTGAAGCCAGCCTGAGCAAAAGTGAGACCCCATCCCAACTAAAAATAGAAAAACTAGCCAGGCAATGTGGTTGGCACCTATAATCCCAGCCACTTAGGAGGCTGAGGCAAGAGGATCTCTTCAGCCAAGAGGTTTGAGGTTGCTGTGAGCTATGATGCCATGGCACTCTACCCAGGGTGAGACTCTGTCTCAAAAACAAAACAGAACAAAACAAAACAGAATTTAGGATCAGTAGAGAAGGCAGACAGTCTTGCCTTACGCTTCTTTTCAGAACAGGTGTATTTTAATTCAGAAAACTAAAATCACTCAAACTCTCTGACATCAAGGCCAACATATAATTAATCTTTAATAACTTATTAATATTCTTTGCAAAGTTTTAAAAGGCTTTACCAGGGACTAATAAAATTATTGAACTTTGAAAACCTTATCCCTGAACAGATGAGTGGGATATTTTACTATCCCGTCAGATGAATAATGTCCTTGAATACTAAGTTGAAGTATGTGATACTTTGCGAAGGACAGCTTTTACACATACCTGCGGGGAACTCTAAAAACAGCTAATCACCTAATGCATAGTCCTTTTGTATTTTCAACCCGATAGTCCTATTTTTAATTTTCAAAAATTTAGAAGAGAAAAAAAGATAAAATTCAAGATAGCTCCATATTACAACTGCACATTACTCACTATATTGAACATATAATCACATAATTCAAGTTTGGTGGCAATAATAATTTAAAAGACTAAATATAACCCAAATTGGCTTCTTTACATTTTCAACAATACTATAACATTGACTGAAGCATCATTGCTTTTTTTTTTAGATAATTTTCCAACTTTGAGCAAGAAAATAGATGTGAAAATGGTTTGAAAAGCATAAAGTATTAAACAATTTTTTATCATGATATGTGCACAAAACATGGAAATCCGACTGCTGATCACCTACCTTAAATCATAGACCTGCTCTTAAAAAATGCAAAATTCAATGTCTACTAAATATGAGCATGTTGAGACTATCATTTTTCATTCTCTTAAATTAAAATTAAAATCTAGCAACATGTAGTTGAACTATACAATGGATATTATATAATAAAATGTAATTTCCTGGTACTAGCTAAAGCCCTTTATCCTTGTGGGAATATCCTGGCAATTTCAGCAATAGATCAGGAGTTGAGAAGTTTTAGGTTGAGTTTCCAAGACACATTAATTACGCGGATGCACTCACAAAGGCAGACTCCAGGGAGTCTCAGCTACTCGCTGCTGGAGTCGGGCACGTTACCTGGTTCCGTCTTCCCTCTCTTTTCCATATTCAGCGATTGATTAATGATAGCGCAAAATCACAGTTAGGAAGAGCAACAGCATCTTAAAACAGCGGAAGAAATTTTCTTCTATTTTCTTGGTCCTGTCGTTTTTATTATAAAAAAAAAAGCAAATGCAGATATCTTAATCTGAGCATCACCATTGCCTCTGAAGCCGACAGCCAGTTATTTATTCCAGCGTGGAAATAACTACTCTGATCAATCAGGCGTTTAAAATTGAGCCACTTCAAACTGTTTGAAAATGGATTAAATACACACATTTCATCTGATTTTCCCTTCGTATTTCATCTCTCTCAGTCCAGGAGACAGAAATTATTTGTAATGTCACAGGCACTCTCCTTCTTGTGTTCCTAGATTACACAGTTACAAATATAGTAAAGTAATTCTGTGTTATCAGTTGTAAGACATTCCCTAATTGAAGAGATTTTAAAATGTCACAAAAATGGGACTTAGAAGACATCATTTTAATAGGATATGCATGTGAGACAGAAAGGGAGCGTTTAAAACTTGGTAAGAGGAGAACACCTCAATAAGTTTAACAAGTGACTTCTAGAAGCACCTACCAGCACAATTACTTCAGTATATTGGTAAAGTAAGTTTCACGTGAGAGCAACCTTCATTTCAACATTAACAATTCTCATGGACTCTGAATTCTTCCTAACATGATCACCTTGGCCCTGATCCTCTGGAGCAAGAAGGATTGAGGAAGGTTCCTCAGTAGACAAATCACACCAGGTTGACCCCAGAAGAAACAATGTTAACTGGAAAGGTAAAGGACAGAGAAAAAAAAAGGCTAAGCCATTTTGTTTCCTTCACCACCAAACTTTCCGAAAGGGTAATCTACAGGTGCTGTTTGTATTTGCTCATTTCCCATGCATTCTCTTACCCCAACCATCCTGCATTCTGCTGAATGTGGGGTTTTTTTTTTCGCCTTCAGAAACGGCCTACGCGTAAACCTTAAATCCTTCACTTGCCGGCCATCCCTCCCCGGCCTCCTCTTTGTAAGCAGCCTACATGGAAGACAGTGGCCATCCGCCCTTCCTGAAAGGCATCCTTCTCTGGGACCATATCTCTGGGGACTTCTTCTTTTTCCTCTTTCGGCTTTTTAAAGTAGGAGACACCACGCAGGTTCCTCGAGGGAGAATAGTGAGAACTCTGAGCAGGTGAGGACCAGGGAGCCGGAGGGTCTGTGACCAGCCGAAAAGCCCCCACCTTGGCCGGGGAGGTGTGAACACATGTGGCCTTTTGTTTCACACAGGAAGGCGGGCCTGGTGTTCTAAGACCTCTGTTTTTTAAAAAAATATCAAATCCCCTCTTTTAAAAGTAATTTGTCATTCAAAATGGATCTGCAAAACAAGTTCAGCTCTACGATTTTATTTCTAAATAAATCTTGGTCTTGTTCACTGGTTTCTGTCTATCAATCTCCCTAAAAGTCAGGAATTGGAGGAGTCTCTGCTCACCACCTCCTCGGCTCTCCCCGGTCGAGTCTTCTGTGGGACCCGAGTTCTCCTCAAACCCTTTTTTGTGGTCACGATTCTCACGTCTACACTTCACTCCGTTTTGATCTCTCTTCTCAGTGCTGAAGATCTCATTTCCCAACAAATTACTGTTCACGCCTCGTCTTCTCGGCATGAATGAAACTAATTTTTACTTTTGGCTGACAGCGTCACCTGTGGGGCGTGAGAGGTGAGTGTGTGGTGACTGAGATCAGTCCTGGGAATGAAACCACTCGGGGTGCAGTCCTGACGCCCCCACTCACTAGCCCTGTCGTCTTGGGTGATTTTCCTCTCCGTGCCGCACTTTCTTGCCTGGAAATTAAGATAACGATAGTGCCTACCTCGCAAATTTATTATAAGAGTAAAGAAGAGTGTTGACTGGCTATCAGGGTACAAAATAGAATTAATTTTTGTCCTAGATTTGCAAAAGGGACCTAAAATCAATGCCTGCCAGATAATTTATTCTAGTTTTGTGATTTGTAGCATTAACGTCACTTTGAGGGTATACAAAAAATGCTAGGGATTAAGTTTTAACGATTGGTTGGTAGAGATTTTCATTAAGGAGATTTTTTTTAAACCTATAGCTTACCGGGTTAAATGCCCTTCCAAGGCTGTAACACGTATTAGTTAACCCATTTAATTCTCATAAGATCTGATGAGAGGTCCTTTGTCAGTCCCATTTGCAGATGGAGACACCAAGGCAAGCCGAGTCCCTCCCGGATGTAGCAGAGAGCCTGTGTGAGCAGTACAGCTGAGTCCAGACTGTCAGCCTCTGGTTGCAGCCGAGTCCAAGCCGTCAGCCTCTGGTTGCAGGTTTGCACTGAGATGCTTCTGGTGTCTTTGGAGTTCTTTGATGACTATTGCCTCCCTCCCACCCTCCCCGGGAGCACTTTCCACTCCTCTTAATCCAAATGTAGAGGTTTTGAGAGAATCATTTCAAATGCTCAGTATGTGCCTCCTGGAAGCTGGAAGATCCATGAGCGTGTGTCTGACTTACGTTTGAAGATGAAGAGACCATAGAACAAGGTTTCCCCCGACCATAAGGTAAAGGAGCGCACCTCCTGCACCCTGCATGCTGCCCAGAGGGGTTGTCTTTCAAGGGCATCCATCCTGAAGGCTGTGAGGACAAGAGGGGGGTGAAGACCTAGGCTTGAGCAAGGTCTGCACTAGGCAAGAGGACAAGCTTTGAGTTTCTTTAGAAACGTTTTAATTGTACTATGCAACAAAATATGAGAGTTACTAGAATAATCTTGGGATTTTCTGGATCTTCACCCAGAAGCAGAGAAACGTGAATTAACCGAAAAGCTAAATATGCCAGGCACAGTGGCTGACGCCTGTAATCCCAGCACTGTGGGAGGCCAAGGCGGGTGGACTGCCTGAGCTGAGGAGTTCCAGACCAGCCTGAGCAAGAGTGAGACCCCATCTCTGAAAATAGCCGGGTGTTGTGGCCGGTGCCTGTAGTTCCAGCTACTCAGAAGGCTCAGGCAAGAGGATCTCTTGAGCCCAAAGAGTGTGAGGTTTCTGTGAGCTGTGATGATGCCATATCACTCTACCCAGGGCAAAAGAGTGAGATTCTATCTCAAAACAAAACAAAACAAAACAAAACAAAACAGCAGTAACAACAACAACAAACAAACAAAAGCAAAGAAAACAAAACAGAAAGGCTAAACTGAGCAGTGACGTGCTATAAAATATGGCTGAGTTCATATTCATTTAGTCCTCAAAGACTTAGACTATCCTTATTACTTTCAAACAAAGTCAAGATATTGAGGTCTAAATTTGTTAATTTGTATATGTCACCCAGGCTTTTCAGAGTTTGACCTGTCTTCTCTGCCTTCTGCCTTCAGACTCATCACACACCACCTCCCTCCAGACACTCTCTCCGCGAGCAGGTTGCTCCCACCAGTAGCTCCTGCTAGTGACCTTGCCTACATTGAACTTCATACCTTCCCACCCTGCACATTTTTGTCCATCCTTTAAAGTTGAGCTGACATCCCACCTCTTGAAGAAAATGCTTACATACTCCACTCAGTGGTATTAATCATAGCCTCCTACCAAACAGCTATTATCTTATCATCTTTTAAAATGTAATGGAAGTAAGTGATTTACACACATTTCCCATTCAGTAACTTGTGCATTTATTCCATGAAGGCAAAATGATGTCTTTCTTAAATATCCCATATAGCACTTAGCAAACAATGTAGACGCAAAACTCTCAATACATGGTAAGAAAATTAGAACTTAATGAGAATTACAACTTGAGACCTTTTTCTCTTTCAGTGTACTGTGAAAAATTCTCAGGACAATTGACACCATGTGCACATTTTCAAGATGTCTTCTTATAAAAGAAATGATGATATTTTCAAACATTACACATCGGATTGGTCCTTGTATTTAAATATTAAGGAATTCTGATACTAGAGTAAACGCGTGCCAAACAAGCAAAAAGAATATTAAGTCTTAAGTAGGTAAAAATTTGCAAAACATCACCACCAGCCCAACTGATAACACACAAAGGGTCTGTGTCTGTTTCCATGTGAAAGGTGTGTGTATTGGAGGGTGAAACTTCTGGATGACTTACTTTGTAGAAATAAGAATTTATATTGTGCTTGGCCAGATATTCAATTCAGGACTCTGCAAGCAAGCAGCAAGAGTAATCATAGATTACTAAGGCAGTGAGGCAGCTGTTTACCAAACATACAAAGAGAATTCTAAACACATTGGGCAGCCATATAAAAACCACAGAGACCACTCACCACCTGCAACATGTGAGGAACTTCTAAAGGTCATTACTCACATTAGATGAAGAACAGGACTTAGAATCGATTTCTGACTCACAGCATCTGTCATCAGGCTTGGTCCAGCTGGGCAGGCTGGAAGGTGGCTGGTATCAAAGTCCACTGGGAACTGTTGTGATCTGATCTGGTGGCCTAGACAGCTTAGGCTGTGGAGGGGACCAGACATGCTGTACACAAATGGAACAAACAGAAAGCATCCTCCCCCCCAACTAAACCGCACGCGGGCTGGCATGGCACTCGGCACTTCCATGAAGCTTCTGGCTCTGTCAGCCATAGTTTTGCAGGCAATAAATGTGGGGCAAAAGAGGACAACCTCAATCAAACGTCTCAGCTACTCACATTTTTCAGTGGAATCTCAGTTTTCTTTATTTTCTCTGTAGTTTACATGAAGGCGGCTCCAGCATTCATATTACCAAGCATTGTCCCATTTTATAGACACGTGGTTGGTGCAGACTTTACTGATCACCAATTACTTATTGTGGCACTTCCAAGGAATTATCCGAGTCTTGCTATGCAGCTCGCTCCCTCATGAAGGGGGGTAGTAATAGGACCATACCAGATGCTGGTGCTGAGGCGCCAGCGAGCCGATGGCAGCCCCAGTGAACCGTATGCTGAGAGGGGTGTCAGCTGATGCGGGCTTGAGAACGTGCACCCACCACGCCGCACGCGCCCCTGTATGCCACGTGGTGCTACCTAGTGCACGTTCCATCACATATTGTGGACTTGGTATATTACCATCTAGTTGAACCCTTTCCTTTCATAGACAGACACTAAGGGCCAGAGACATTTAAAATATTTTCTAAGGTGGCTCTGTACTGTATGCATTGGAGGTGAGTTTGGAAGGAGTAAATCTGAGATTGTGAGACGAATCTAAGGAATCATGAAAACTGCATTATTCTCCGATGTTAGTTTTCTAATCCCTTGGAAAAGTGTTCTTAGAAATAGAGTATCCTTGGTGCTAAATCTTCCTTTCCCTCTCCTCGCCACCCCTACGACCTGGCAACTCAATCCAGTTTCCCCAGCACAGACCACTGGCTATTTTTCAGAGCCGTGTTCTCTTTGTTTCTCCTGTTTTGTTTTTTTTAACTTAGGGGATTATTTCTATAAAACTTTAATTCCAAACTTTACTAAAATTGTCAAGAATGTTCTTCAGTAGAATCTAGCAAATATTAAGAGGTGGGGAGTATAAAAATGGATGATAAGGGGTGGTGCCTGTGGCTCAAAGGAGTAGGGCGCTGGCCCCATATGCTGGAGGTGGCAGGTTCAAACCCAGCCCAGGCCAAAAACCACACACACACAAAAAAAGAATGATAAATAGTCTGAATCACATCCGAACACACAACTAATTATAGTATAGATGATTGGCCAAGGAAGGTTTCAGTATTTTGGTTTGTTTGTTTATATATACCGGAAAATAAAAATACTTGAAGAATTCTAACAAGCGATAAAAACACAGAGAGAAAAATATCTATGAGAGGAAAGTGATGATGGATGTCACTATGTTTCAAATAGAGATGGTGCTTTGGAGAATGACTGAAGAGTGAGGGTGCGTAAGAGTGCTGTCAAAACGAGACTGAAGACAGTTGCTGATGGCCTTCGGGGCTGTGGAATGTTGTACAGCGTGAAGGTCAATGTGGGTTAGACAGTAATGACAAGGTTAACTTTGGTTTTAATGCTCCGAGCCCCTACAGAAGGTGATTTGTGTACAGGGAAAAGCAACTCTCGGGCCCTCTTTGATAGGTATGTACTGAAAACACGATGGCTAATTTAAGACCAGGTCCGCCACCGCTCTGCCTAATGGCTTTCTATCAGCCACACCACTGCTTCTTCCATTCCCATGGATGGTGGGGAGATGGACCACTGGTAATGACATACCCACCCGTCCTCAGCGGCAACACTATTTTAAAACTGAATTTGCACAATAGCTTTTTGAAAGGCCTGTCACTGCGCCAGCGTCCTCCGTGGCTGCTGTTCTGTAGGAGCTGACATTTTACTGATACTTCATCAGGCTGGACCGACCGCTGAGAGCCAGATTGGTGAGGGAAATGCATCTCACTGCAGGGAAGGGTGGGAGATGCATTATTTAAATACAATTCATTTCACAGCAACTTTAAAAATCAGATTTACACTGCCTTCGGAGAGGGAGAAGCATCTTCTTGCACCTCAGCTGCTCTTTGTGTTCAGAGACTTTGAAGACTTTTAATTGCTCTTCAAATGTTGTAGTTGTCATTTTTTAATGTATTTGGTGTCTTATTTTACACATACCCCTCTCCTTCTGTCTTTGAAAACGGTCCTTTTTTTTTTAATATATAAAAGTCTGTCCTAAAGGAAATGCCAGCCCTGATTTGTGGTGGGTGTGTCAGAGAGAATTAGGGAAGGCCCCAGACGCTGTGAAGAGAGCACATGGTCCCTGGTTCTGAGTCAACACCCCAAGGACATGAGCTCTGCAGGTGAGGGCTGAGGAGCAGCTTACACATAAAACACTCAACACCTTCTCTCTGTTGTTTTAAATCTTGAATCCACTTACCCAAACAATTGATTTTTCTTTTTTATTACTAAATCATAGCTGTGTACATTAGTGCAATCAAGGGGTACAATGTGTTGGTTTCACATACAATCTGAAATATTTTCATCAAACTGTTTAACATAGCCTTCATGGCATTTTCTGATTTTTCTCTTAAAAGTAAAACAGTTTTTTGTTGATTGTGTTGAGATTCAGAAAACCCCAAACTAAATGCCTGAGGAGTGATGGTTTTTGTCTGTCTCTCGGTCCCATTCTCCCCCAGCCCAACCACAGAAACTGGGATCCCATCCCCAAAGGCAAACCACAGAAACAGAACCCCTTTTCACAAAAGCCAATCATAAAACCTAAAAATGTTATTCTAACTCTCTCTCTGCCTTTCTGGGCAAAAAATTGGCCATAAACAAATTATTTCACCTACCTTGTCTTGGACATAAGGAGGTCATAAGACCTCCCACTTCCAGAAGAAAGGATTGTTCCACGAGGCCAAGTAGACGGGCCTTGCTGAGTTCCCAGGTCAGTCTGTTAGCGTCAGATCGTACCCGTCTGTCCAATCCTATTTCTACACAGCTGCCCACGCTTTGTTAAACCTGAGCATAAATGAACAACTTCCCCTGCGGCCTTCCTTCTGAAGGCTCCTGTGTACATGTTAATAAAATCTGTATGCCTTTTTCTCCAGTTAATCTACTTTTTGCGATGTGACTTTTCAGCCCTTCAGAAGACAATGGGAAAGTTCTCCCTTTGGCTCTATATTTGGAATTGTTTGGTTAATTTAACCAAAAAGGTCAAACTGGTTATCTATTGAGCAAAGGAAAATCAACACCTAAAAAGTAATCATTTTTTAATATCAGAAAAGAAAGTAAAAGTTAAAAAACCATCTGGTATGTTTAGAATGCAACACTTGCTAGTCAGTGGTATACTGGGGCTATTACTACAGGTTGCGAAAGCCATCTGTACATTTTTCATATTTTGCAAGTCATTTGCATCACCTTGGCTGCTTGAAATCATCATGGAAGGAGTAGTTAACTCTGGAAATAGACAAACACTATAACCTAGGGTTTTTATTTTTCAAAGACCCTGTAAACTTTCACAGCTTACCACTGAGAAAGGTTTACACCTGTGCTCAATATGGTTTTTATGAAGTTTGCTCAAATGATGTTTAAAGCATGGATGCATTTGAATTAACACACCCCTTCTCACATCTTTTCCCATTGTTCCTAATGTTCTCCCTTCAGTAGTGAAATGGCTTATTTTATAAATGCTCATGAAAAACATGACACAAATTCAAAGAAGTAAGAGCAACATGACTCATGGTAAAAAATGGAATATCCAAAGAAAAGGAAATGTAGTGCGTGGAGGAGACACGGCCGTGTTCTTTTTGGTGTTTGTGTGTTTTTTGAAGAGTTTTGGTGGTGCTGATGATCTATGCTCCCTCCCCAAAATAGGAAAGAAAAGAAGAGAAAATGGTCTTCAAGGAGAGGAGCAGCAAGTTCAATAAGATTGAAGAAAAAACATCTTCATTATTATGGGAACAGTTAGGACCATCAGATGGTGTTTTAAGGACAGACAACCATCTTACTTGGATATTTGGTGAGTGATTGGTCTACAGGCAACACCATTTCCCACCTCTGATTGCCAAGGGAGGAGCGGTAAAAGAGTAACTAAAAAAAAGACAGAAATGAACACAGGAGACAGCTCACAGTCATGGCCGCCCCTCTAGAGGGGCCTCCTGTCCACAACTGCTGCCTTTCTGCCGCAATTCCCCATGTGGGTGCATGTTCTTAAGAGCGTGAATCACTCTCTGTATAAAGCTTTTATTGTCAATTTCATGTTAATTCTCCTAACTTTATACATTCTTCCAAAACACGAATCTTAACGGTTTCATAACAGTCCACTGATGTATTGTGTGGTTTGTTTAATCATGCTCCTCCTGGTGGGTGTTTAGTTTGGTTCAATTCCCTATTTATGTTACAATAGATGATGCCGGAATAAAGAAAAAGCTAAGAACACTTCTCTGGTTAGTTGGGAAAAGGCCTGCTATGTTAGGCTAGGCTGCCTCTCCCAGAGACCTTCTACAAAGGGAGGAATTCGCCTCCACCCACCACACACCGTACCCACACTCTTTAGGAAGTAAAAGCAACACACCAAAACCTCAAATTTACCATAATACAGAGTTTTTTCTAAGTCAGTGAAATAAAACGCTAAAAAAAAAAAAAATCCCCCAAGTATTTGTATTTATAACTTCCAAACAACAGGATTTATATAAAGCCAGTATCTTTAGAAATAGCTCTTTCAACTCTCTTGTCTCTGAAACATATTACCTTGTATAGCCTACAAGTATTTTTACAGCTCATTATGCAAAGTAACTAGATTTAAAAATTCTGTGAGCACCCTAAAAGGATATCTAGAGAAATGTTATATGCCTTTCTTCAAATACAAGTTCCATTTTAAATGCTACACACATTCTTGGTGAAGTTTGTGTGAAACATTTTTAATGAGTTCTATCTTTTGCTTCCATTCATTTCCCTAAATATCTTATTATGGTGAATATGTAATTTATATTTTTGTCTGTATAAAATCAGATAATAGCATGTAATGCTAAAATTGAACTGGACTAGGAGTCAGGCAATATTTTTGCCTATTTAATTCAACACACGTGTCATAACCAGCTTGCTGATAAAATCTAAACAGTATTATTTATCTCTGAAAATCTCTCAGGATTATCATGAAATAATCTCCCGTGGTTTGAGGTCCTAAAAGATGGAAAACCTGTAACATAATCATTAAAATCAATATTTTAAAGAATGAGCAGTTTACCTTTTTCTTTGCATGTCTTTAGCTTTGCATGTTTTATATCACCTGACAATAGGAACAATGTAAACTTTATCACTATCAACTTCATAATTTTTCCATTAAAGTGGAGTTAGACGAGAGAAAAATGTCACTTCACTGTGGAAGCAGCAAGTGACTACCTCTTGAATATGTAAATTCTTACCTTTAAGATTTTTTTTTTTTTTAAGGCAAACAAGTAGGTTAGGAAGTTGCAGCAGCAAACTTTGCCACATTTGTCAACACTGCCAAATGACACTCCTGAAATAAAAACTATTAGTTACACACTGAAAAACTGTAAAGACCTTACCCTGTCACTTTTGCTGGAGAGTGACCCTCAGGGGCAGTAATATGTTTTCTAAAATGATCAGATGATTAACTAAGTGCTGAATACTGCCTGGTAAAGTCTCATAGTTATGGTTTATGTTTCTGGTTTTATTCTGGTGTTAATTTATGTAAAGTCCTAGCACTGAGAGCTAATTCAGAGCACCATTTAAACTTTCTAAAATGATAATCACCAATGTCATCATTATCATCCAGCCCACAGCTTTTCTCAAGTTCCCACGTCCCTGTGTTTCCCTGCCCGTGAGGTAGAGAGGTGATAGGGTCCCGGTTATCACGCCTGCTGCTGTGAGAACCACAGTCAGGGAGGGACACCGCAAGATAGCAGTTCCACCTGCTCTTTGAAACCAGTTCGCTTTAGCTAATCCCTTTTTTATCAGCCTATAATCTGCTCCCATTCTGACAAGAATGATAGATAATTCCGGTAGATTCTTAAAGTGTCTTTCGGTGCAACTTTGAATACTATACAAGGATAGACTGGTTTCTCCAACGGCTGCAGCCGTGCCTCCCAGCTTGCAGGTCTGTTTCAGAGAGATGCTACAATGCTTCTCAGCTGGAGGTGGGATATCTCCCCCCGACCCTCGAATTTGTTGCCTCCTGATTTGCTTTAAACAACACAGTGTGGTGGGTGAGTTAACATGTGGCTTCTGAGGCCTTTCCACATCTTGTGGCTTTTGCTTTTACACTTTTGGGGTGCTCCTTCTTTATTCTCATCTTGAGACTGCAGCGCTCTGAGGAAGCCCGAGCCAACCTTGTAGAGATGCTGTGGGCAGGGGAGGCTGGTTCCCCTGGAGAAGCCCAGCCACGCCCAGCCTGGGCCCGGAGGAGCAGGCACCCAAGTGACCCCAGGGGGAGCCAACAGGAACTGTCTCATCAGTCCTCAGGGTCAAGGGAAATGACGAATCGTTGTTGTAAGTCAGGAAGTATTGGAATTGTTCATTACACACAGTAGCTAGTTGAGACCTTTCCCGGCACAGAGTATCTAATTCCACAGAGAGGGGGGAGAAGCTGACGCTTTTATTGACTTTCTTGGTCGTCCTGTCTGGGTTTATCTCAGGTATGGAACAGAATTTTCTGGTGTAACCAGGAGCACAGTCAGTTTCTGGTTTCTCTGTTGCCCTGACCTGTCTTCTCACAGGTGTGCAGGAGAACAG